>CAKAKR010062572.1:2779-24778 GCA_916700685.1 Adelosebastes latens
TGACAGTCAATGCTTCAATGCTAACAGTCAATGCTTCAATGCTGACAGTCAATGCTGACAGTCAATGCTTCAATGCTAACAGTCAATGCTTCAATGCTGACAGTCAATGCTGACAGTCAATGCTTCAATGCTAACAGTCAATGCTTCAATGCTAACAGTCAATGCTTCAATGCTGACAGTCAATGCTATGACAGTCAATGCTGACAGTCAATGCTTCAATGCTAACAGTCAATGCTTCAATGCTGACAGTCAATGCTTCAATGCTAACAGTCAATGCTTCAATGCTAACAGTCAATGCTTCAATGCTGACAGTCAATGCTAACAGTCAATGCTGACAGTCAATGCTAACAGTCAATGCTTCAATGCTGACAGTCAATGCTAACAGTCAATGCTGACAGTCAATGCTAACAGTCAATGCTGACAGTCAATGCTTCAATGCTAACAGTCAATGCTAATAGTCAATGCTTCAATTGCTGACAGTCAATGCTATAACAGTCAATGCTGACAGTCAATGCTAACAGTCAATGCTTCAATGCTGACAGTCAATGCTGACAGTCAATGTTATAACACTCAATGCTATAACACTCAATGCTAACAGTCAATGCTGACAGTCAAAAACAATCACTGTTGGGGATGTTTGGATATGCAGTTCAGCACCATATCTTCACTTCAGTTGTACCAGACAGATGAAAGTCAAGTCAAGTCAAATTTATTTCTATAGCACATTTAAAACAACATGAGCTGACCAAAGTGCTTTACAGACTTAGGCAGAATAAAAACAGGTCAACAGAGCAGACAACAAAATCTCACACATCCACAGACAGAGACCAAGATAAATCCATGAGTAAAAGACTGTTATAATGAGCATTTATAAAAGGCCAATTAGTAATCACAATAAAAGTACATTCAAAACCCAAAGAAAAGAGGTGGGTCTTGAGCAGATCTGATGTGGGGAGGCAGTTTGTTCCACAGACTAAGTGATTAAACAGGGACATCTGTTGGACTTCAGGGGATATTACAGAGCTGATGACTCAGTTTTACACCACCAGATGTAGGTTATCTAACAGCAGAGGGAGTGAAATCTCTGATCCAGTTGTGCTTCTGTTAGCCTCATATCCTCAAATGAAATTAGTGTGAAATTACAGCATTCAACATTGGATATGGGATCTCTTGAAGTACCCTCCTGCAGGTCCCTTGGTCCCACTTTGGGAGCCTCGAATCATATTCATAAGGTCTGTTCCTGATGGGTGTAATCTCAGTCAAACTCTCAAGAGTTTGATCATATTTTTAATTTAACCCAAGGATTACACTTAATTAATTTTGGGTCTCAGGCGGAAGGGCTTTGAGAACCACTTTTTTGTTCAGCTCCTGGATTTAGACTCTTCTATATTTAATATCAGCCTAGAAAGATTATGCATTTTTTATTTTTGATATAATTGCAACTTTTCTTTCAGGCAAACCAGGCAAGTGTTTAATATGCAGTGCCATATGCCAAGTATCACCGCTCACTGACAAAGTAAGCATCTTTCTTCTCATTTTAATGGCATCCTGTGGGGCTGTCTGCGTGGGATAACATCACATTTTTATCGCTGACTGTGTGATATCATTTTTACATTCATTACAGTCATGTGAAACGTCTTTGTTTCAGAGCAGCTCAGAGGTGAAGACCCTGTTCACCGACATCAACGTTGTGACAACCAAACACTTCGGGGAAATCAGCAAAGTTTGTTCGTTTTCTATCTCATCATAAAATATTAAAAAACAGTCTTGTTAACTGTTCTTATATCGTTTCAGAATTTAAGTCAGTCTCACTCAGTTCAGGACAGTTTGAGTTATGTATGTATTTTTATATAGACTTCACATAGCCCTTTTTCTCAGGTTATAATGTTCCAGGCAAGACATCAGAAGAGACTGTTGACTTACTACCAGCAACGGGTGAGAGACATCTGTGTTGCCGCCATGGTTGTTTGTTGTTGTTGTGTGTGTGTCTTTGAGGGTTTGCTTTCACTGTATTTTTTAGGTTAAGTCAAGTCAAGTCAATATTATTTGTATAGCCCAATATTACAAATCACACATTGGGTGGGGCTTTACAATCTGTACAGGATAGGAGACCCTCTGTCCTTTACAGTACGACCCTCTCATCCGATAAGGGAAAACTCCCTCCGAAAACCCCTTTCAGGGATCAGTGCTATTCCATCCCATTCATTTTGCTATGCTGAAAACCTGTGTGACATCTATAGCTGCAACGATTAATCGATAAGTTGCCAACTATTAATATAATCGCCAACTATTTTGATATTTTTTAAGGAAAAAAAGTCAAAATTCTCTGAGTCCAGCTTCTTAAATGTGAATATTTTCGGGTTTCTTTACTCCTCTATGACAGTAAACTGAATATCTTTGAGTTGTGGACAATTTGAGGACGTCATCTTGGGCTTTGGGAAACACTGATCGACATTTTTCACAATTTTCTAACTTTTTATAGACCAAACAGCTAATCAATTAATCGAGAAAATAATAGACGTTTAATCGACAATGAAAATGATTCGTTTTTCATTATTTTCTGACATTTTATAGACCATGTACTACTAGTGCATCACCAACCATTTTATCAATTACAGAATGATAAACAAGAAGAGACATTTGTCAAGATGAAGCAAGAAATGCAGCAGATGGCAAAGTAAGTTAAACCATAAGTTTATAATGCATTTCCATACATATATCTAAAGTGCAGTTTATGAAAAGTTGGTTGCCTTTCTTATTTATTTTTATTTTTTCCCTTTAAAGGAAGCTGAATGAACAGAGCGCGTACATCACTAAACTGGAAAACTCTCTTCAGCATCAGAGGTACAGCAGAGCACTTATTAAAGATAATCATATTAGATTCAGACATGCTGATGTTCTGATAATAAGATATTAAAAGATGAGTAACCAATCTATCATTTTTACTGAGTATCGTTCATGTGTTACAGTTTTACTGTTTTCCAAGATATAACTCTTTTCAAAATGTTTGTAGGGGAACCAGTTTGTCAATGCTTGTAAATCTGATCCGTAGCTGGCAGTTTTTCCTATTTTAACAGCCATTAATCTGTGTAGGTAATCAGCCCGTCTTTAACTGTTCCACATCCTGAAAAATATGTTTCATTTTCCAAAGTGTTTTGCTCACAAGCATTTGGCTGATGTTCCATTTTAATTTCCCATTCTGTAGACGATCTTTTCAGCATCCTTCATTCACACAGCATTTAAACATTAAAAGACTAAAATTAGACTAAATGAGGATCTATGGAGGCAGTAAAACCTCTAATGATTTGGAATTAAATGGCCTCTTTGTGTTTGGCAACACTTTAGCATATAAAGTTATTTACAACCAGCTGGCTGTTATTCCTCACCTCTCACTAGGTGTCACTCCTGGCACATCTACTCCTGGAAAGTTACAACCACAACCAACAGCGAATTAGTTAAAGGGAAAGGGTTTTTTTTTAAAGAAAAATGGTTTGGCCAGGACAAAGGGGTATTTTTTTTAGTTCTGGATAAAACATTGATGTGTATCTCAAGACTGATTTTAACAAATATTCCAGCCTACAGTGTTAGAAATCATCCTCATAGGGCTCTACATCATTCACTTATAATTTATGAGTACTGCAGCTTCTTAAAAGTCCTTTGTAAATGTTCTGTAAAATACATATCTAAAAGGTATATGATGAGTAAGTAATAATAACTAAAACTCTAATCTAAATTCTTATGTCTAGCTTAAATGCAGCTCGAAGAGTCCTCACCCATTTTCTCATTCTTGGATTCAAACCCACAGCTATGTTATTAGCATCTACATTTGTTTTGTTGGAGCTGATTAACGTTGTTTTTTTTTATTGTTTTCACTCAGTGCCAAAGTGTCATCAGTGCCTCAGATGAGCCACATGTCCCACACTCCACATGGACACAAATCAGGTAAACAATCTCATAATTTGTCACCATTGTATTGGTTTAGTTTAGATGCTTTAGTTACTTTAATTGACAGGGACAGTGCATATTAATAACATTTCTGAAAGTATACCAGAGTTAGCCAGAAAGACTAATTTTCATCTGTTGTCCCAGATGGCAGGCAATATTTAATGCACAGATGTTAGGAATAAAAGCACTGAAAATACATACAACGATAAAAGCAATGAAAAGAAAATATGCAGAGACGAACAGACACTGCACTGACAGCCTGCACTACATAGAGACCAGAGAGACAGTTCTTATAACACACAGAATCAACAGACAGCATGATAGTACAAACAACTAATGTCAATGTCATAGTAGACAGTATTAATATTGTACTCTACTCAAAGCAGTGCTGTAGTCAAGACCACTTACAGTAAGTGGAGGAGTTCAAGACAAGTCTGACCAGATCAAGTTAAGACTGACGCCAAATGGGCTTGAGTCAGAGTCAGGACCGTGTTCTGATGGCAGTTCCCATTCAGTATTTTTTATACTGTTGTGTTGCTGTTGTTCGTAGTGAGAGTCAAATGTGATATAACTTCAATCACTCAATACAGTCCTTTGGATTTAGAAAAGTTTGAAATGTGATAGGAAAAGGAAGCAAATTATAACAAAACACTGAGGGGCATAGAAAGAGACAAGTTTGAGATAATAGAAAAGGTATTTTTAGACCAGACTCGTAATACAAAAAGATTACATCTCCAGTATTGTATATATCAGGATTCAACATTAAGAATTCTATTTTTTTAAGGCGGACCAATCAAGACTACTACTACTAGCTGACTGCTCTACAAAACTCTTTTAAAAATACTAGTAAGAAAATGCACAGCCAAGCAGGAAACTTATTACTCAAAGGTCCACATCTGATTTTTATTCAAGGTCAGAGGTCCAGAATAATTGGCGATAACAAAATTATATCATAACGAATTGTATTCATAACACCAGTAGAGATGGGTATCGTTAGGATTTTATCGATGCTAGCCCTCTTATCGACACTCGATACTATAATAATTTAGCATCGGTGCCCGTTTAATACCAGTACCCATCCCTAATTACGAGGTATGAGCTGGGCCCAGATTGACCTGCCGTTCGGTCCAGATGTGGACCTTGCTCGGACTTTGAGACGCCCTGTGCTAGTGGCTGAAAAAAGACAAAATTAGGCCGCTGACTGACCCTAAAACTGGTTATTGTCACGTCTTTGTGGTCATATCACTGAACCCTGTATTTTCACACATTCCCTGTATGACCACTGATGTCTCATCATCATTAATAGAGTACGGTGGTTGTTAATGTTCTTGTTGTGATGTCAGTCCTGCAGATCCAGTATAACTCCCCCATGTCCCTCTCAAGACACTCATCAACCACTACTATGTGAGTATCGTCCCTCTGAACATCTCTTCACCTCATCTCAATCTCTGTTTTCCTTTTCCTCCGCCCTTCATTAACTCTCACCATAAGAGAGAGAATGTCGGAGGTATTTCACTGTGCAAACAAGCTTTATCCTGAGTTCAGCCCCGGTGTCTTATGTTAGCTTTAGCTGCTGTATAGCTTTGCCCTGCCCTGCGGTTATCTACACACACACACCTGAATAAGCGAAGCTTTGCTTGGGTTTAGTCAGGATTCCCTATTGGGTTTCTAGACACCGCTGACACAGGATTGATTGTCTGCTTGAGTTTAATAGTATAAATGTTGTTTTATCCACTGAGACGGATAGATGATGGACAGCGGATATTAACCCCGTTTACAACATTACTGCCGTGCTTGCAGGGTCTTAATTGATTATTTGAAAGGAATTGTAATGGGAATAATACATATGAGTGCTTTTCAAAATATTTAGATTTTAGTCACTGATTTAATTAAAAATCTGATTCACAAAATCAATGAGTTTCATTTAGAGCCTCTTGATATTCTGTAGTTGTTCTCAAGTTTTGGAGAAATGCATGATGTTTTCAATAAATAAACAAACAAGTATTATATATTATATTGAATAAACAAGTATCTAATAGTAGTCTTAGAATAGTTTTTTCTTTAAAACCAATGAATTCATAAAAAAAAGTGGTTTCAAGAATTTTCTTGACTCATTTACTACTGAAATGATGTGCATTATTATGAATTTGTGAAGTAAAAATCAATGTAAAAGCATAAAATTATCTGACTCAAGTGTAATACTTTTATTTAAATGATCAACTTACGTTTTATTTTACATTACATTTTAATCATTTACTGCAAAGTCTGTAGGGAAACTGGTTTTCCTCAAAAGTCAGCATTTCACAAAGTGAATATCTGTCTTTGTAATGGAACTATAAATGTTGTTTTTACATAATACTGTAGCTGTTTGGCTTGTTATATTAAAAAGTCCAGGCACCACTGCAGTGCTCAGCCAGCTGAACCCAACAGGACTAATGAAGCGTGCTCTCATGTCTTGCAGCACTGAAAACATGGACGTGGATGAAAGGAGTCTGTTCAGGAAAGTAAGTGTCATTATTTCACCTGCAGTAAGCTTCAATTTCTGCTTTACAGTTTGTGTAATGTAACGTATGAGCTCCGTCAAGACGATGCAGCGTCTTGACATTTACTTCAAGACTTAATAAAAGTACTGAAAAAACAAGCAAATATAAAGTGATGATGTTTCTCTCTGTGTTTCAGCCCAACACTGTCCCCAGACTGTCATTAATCAGTCCTCCACAAGATGGACGAATGGGTATGTGCTTTGCTCTGCCTTTCATAAAACTTTGGTGATTTCTCTTTAAGCCATAAATCTGTTAAGGTATTACACCAGTAAATTCAGGGTTAGTAGTTTGACACCTCTCCTTAATCTGTAGACAAACACGGCACTAAAGGCATTACATGCAACAAAATTTACAAAAGCACGCACATCCAGACAATAAATACTACGTGGTGGACAGAAGAACATGTAAAAGACGCAACAAATAGAGTCTGCACACTAGATAAAGCTCCCATGAACATATATTTAAAGGGCCAGTGCGTAACATTTCGGGGATGTATTTGCAGAAATGGAATATAATATTCATAATTGTATTTTAATTAGTGTATAATCATCTGAAACTAAGAATTGTTTTTGTTAGATTAGAATGAGCCCTTCATATCTACATTGGGAGCGGGTCCTCTTAACGGAGTCCGCCATGTTGCTCTGCCATGTTTCTACAGTAGAACAGAACGGACAAACCAAACTCTGGCTCTAGAGAGAGACTTTTATGTTTTTACGTTACCTGAAGGCCACCTTAGTTCTCCGTCACGCTTGTGAAACTGCTGTAACATGAGCCGCAGAGTGCAAAACCACGGTACAGCCAGCCGTCGTCTTACTTCCGTTGCTCCTACGGCGTTACCGTGGTTTTGCACTCGGCAGCTCACTTTACTGCAGTCTTGGAAAGGGAGGAGTGAGCCAACACGTTCTCTCAAAACCGCTATAGTTACCCTTGGCGTCACTTTAGGATTAGGCAACAAAACCACTATAGTTAGGTTTAGGAAAGAACTACATGGTTGGGCTTAAAACTACTACTTTTGTAACGTGAAAATGACACTGAACGTTGTGAACACAGGACATTAACGAACAGCTGATTGTAACGTGACGCACGGCACACCAACAGCGGTCTCCTGGATGAAAGCCTTGTGTTTGTTGGACCCATCCACCTTCCCCCGGTGCACTTTCTCGAAGCGTTTACTGTTGCCACGGATGGGTTTACATTATAGTTAATAGAACGCCCGGTGCGTTTCATACCGTCACTAAAGGGTGCTGCGTGCGGCGGTACCAAACGCCGACGGCCGTGACAAAGCCTCGGTATTTAACGGCCTGGAAATGAGAACGGGCTGAGTGAGCGGAGGGGTATACAGTCGGTTGCAATCTGCAACCACACCACTAGATGCCACCAAATCCTACACACTGTACCTTTAATTACCACAACTAAATGCGCTTCACACATGTTATGCTACCAAGGACACAACACAATTAAGTCTCTTTGTTAAAGGTATGCATCTAACGTTGCATATTTAGAAGCAAGATGTCACATTGACACAGACAATTGCACTATAATCACCTGACAAAACCATCTCACAACATTATTTGGTGGTTATGGACTCCACGGTTGACCACCCACAGTGATTAAATCAATACAGATGTTGGCTGCTGTTGTGTTTAGGATTACACCTGCTGAGCTCTTTCTCTTTGATTATGTTATTTAGTCCCTTAAAGGATTTGACCTCCATTGTGGCAGATAAATTAGGTGACAGCCTTCAGACGTTATTAGGATTGTGTCACTGTGTGAGTTAAGTAAATATTGCAGTGAAGGAAATCATAATATTTAACCAGCAGCAGCAGCAGATTTATTGGGCACAGATAATTAAATGTCATGTTATTACTACAGTAGATAAGGATGACATGTATTATTTATTATAGAGCTCTCTGTAGCAGAGGGTTGTGTGCATGCTGTAGGTGTTTTGCCCTGTTGGGTAGCAACATCTTAGTTTGTGTGAAAACCGTGAGATACTAATTATTCTGGAAGATGATTCACCCATTTATCTTGTCTTCTTGGAGGATTTTCTAAATAAGACACATAAGCCGATAATGACCCAGAAATATCTCAGGCATTTTTAAAATCATTATGAGCCATTAAATCTGTAATACCTGTGTTAAGGTTTAACGTTGGATCTCTCTGGTGTTGGTGTTTAGGCACCGTCCCTCACAGGTCGTCCAATCAGATCACGCTGGCCAACCATTCAGCGCGCTCCGCCACAGTCAGGTGACTCATTTCATTCATTTAAGGCATCATGATAACATCAGAATAATGCAGATTTTACATATCTTAACTTTCACAAGCTAAACTCTAACAAGTCTAACAAGAGGCTAACAAGAGGCTGCAAGTGCATCTGTATACTTTTGATTATTTATAACAACGTTTTGAGCTGAACGACTGCATCATTTTTTGCTTTTAATAGCTTAATTCAGTGAAATAATTTAAAGCATAAGTCTGTTTATTTTCTGTATTTTTCTTATTGTGAATAAATCCCATGAAAATACCAAAACCTACAATGAATTGATCCAACTCACAAGTATTTTCTGTGTAGCTAAAGCCTGATATAGCGTATCCCTCTGTGCTATAGAGCTCCATTGATGTCCATAAACTTTTAAAAACTATTAACCACTGTTGTACTGGGTGATATGCTCCAACTGAAGTGTAAATTAACTGTCCTCTTTCCTCTCCCAGTCGTTTTCAAGGATCTCCGGTGAGCCCAGATATTTCATACCGCCAGATCTCTGGATGGAAGTCTCCCATCTTCAAACCTCTCTCCTCCTTCAGACACTCCATGTCCTCCCTGGTCCGCCCTCCTCCTTAACAAAACACACAAATAAACTGTCATGAAGCCTTTAGAGAAAATACACCTGGCCACTGACGTGTATACAGAAGTATTTCACAACCTAAAAATGAGTCACCAAAGAGTTTGTGTGTTGTGTTTTAACGACCCTGGATTCACAGTGAAATGTATTCGGCTTGTATCGTGCTGTACAGTAATGACTGATTCTGTGTTGTTGAATTTTGTCACAATTAAAGTGATGAAATAATGACATGAGTCTGGTTTATGGGGCCATTGTGTAGCAAAACTATTTGCAAATGTGTATGGAGAGTTGTGTAACTATCTCAATCCGTGTGTACGCAATCAGATTTGTAAATGTGTAAAAAAAAACAACTCCAAATTGGTATTCAGATTTGCAAGTATATTGAGATTTGTAATAAGCCAATAATATCTATACGCATATACAGATTTATGTACACATTTACAGATTTATGTACGCATTTACAGATTTATGTACGCATTTACAGATTTATGTACGCATTTACAGATTTGTCTACACATTTACAGACTTATGTACGCATTTACAGATTTTTTTACGAATTTAGAGATTTGTCTACATATTTACATATTTATGTATGCATTTACAAATTTGTCAACACATTTACAGATATATATACACATTTGCAGATTTGTCTACATAATTTATTTACAAATCTCAATACACTTACAAATCTGAATACAGATTTGGAGATATTTTTTTTTCCCACATTGACAAATCTGATTGTGCGCACAAACTGGTTTGCATTTAAATGAAATATGGTGTACAGTATGTGGTGGGTGGTCGCAGGTCAGGTCATCCACTAGACTTACAGTTGTTTAGTCGTGTTGTTTTGAAAGTGAACTACTTTCACTAATCCAGCAGAGAGAGACCTACAGGCCTCAACCCACAGAGAGCCTTACAAGCCTCTTGCCAAAGGCACAATTTGACGTCATGCTCACTCTACTGCACCAGCACCTGTTCAATTTACAAAGATAAACTGGGATTATGCTCACGAAAAAAATTTACTGTATTCTACGAGGCTTCAAGGTTGACAGACTGCAGTAACATTAAGAAAGCCCCTTTAGGCAGCGATGTGGTTAACTACCCTCAACAATACTCTTCACACTCCTGGCCTGCATGCTTGTAACTTCTGTAACACGACTCGTGATTTCACCCTCAAATCTTGTTACAAAACAGCTGCAAGTGAAGGCAAAGCAAAGTGTGGCCTTATAGAAACATGATATCTAGCTGAAGTCATCACGAGGAGAAGCTGATGCGCTGAAGCGGGTGGTGAGGACGACCAGATGTGTTCAGACAGGTCGATCCTCTCTTTGTCGACCCGCGTTCTTGCCTCTATTGTCCCCGGTTGTCAGGGTGTTGAATGGTGTCTATTGAAGAGGGCTCAGGTGGGACTGTGTGTGTGTTCTGGGTTTTTACACGCTATATTCAGGCAGTTACTAGTGTGTGTGTGTGTGTGAGTGAAGTTAAAGGGTATTGTACAGAGTCAGTAGGCCTGATCCTCCTCTGCGCTCCGGTGGGGTTTGAAGTCGTTTCCTGTTTTTTAAGGTCCACTTAGAGAGAAATGGCTCCCCGGGGCAGACTAAGCTGTCATGGTGTCACACTCTGACAGCGAGAAGACTAAATCAGAATAATCTCTCCCTTATGCACACACACACACACACACACACACACACACACACACACACACATGGCCATATCTTGTGCTGTATTTCTCACATTTACAGTAATATTGTACTTTCTCTTTTTCATTCTCAAGACATTTCCTTCTCTTTACCTCTCTTCCCTCTCTTACTTCCCTTACCAAAAAGAAGTTTATTCAAGTGTGCTATTAGTATACTTCTTTTAAACTTAAAATAACAGAGTATGCTTTCAGTTTACTTTAACTTTTAACAGAGATATACTTGACAAAATTATACTTCAGTATACTTGGCTTATACTGACAAGTATACAGAAAAGTCTAAGTATACGTGGTTTATACTGACAAGTATACAGAAAAGTATACTTATAAAAAGTATATTTGGCTTATGCTTACTTTTTGATATAGTAGCCTATTAGAAGATGTGAGAGTTTGTAAACGTATGTTTTGATATTAGTTTACTTTAAATCTTCAACAATTTTCTACGTTTTTGCATGGAGGCATATCACAAAATATCAAGTCAAATAGCAAAAGTCTCTTTATGTAATGCATAAATCATTGGCTAAGTACTATAAGTTAAAGAAAACTTACAAGTATACTTGCAGTAAAAACTAATAAAATAGTAGTTTACTGAGAGTATACTTTAAAGCGTACATAAACTACAAACAGTGGGCTACAAGTATATAACTAGTAACAGCAAAGTTCACTTGTAGTATAGTTCACTTCATAATGTAGTTGCAGTACAGAATACATGTCAAAGTTAACTATTAATACACTTAAATTACACTTAAAAGTATACTTTTATAAACTAAAAAGTGGGCCAGTTTAGTCCCAAGAAGTATTGAAGTAGTACACTTAAAAGTATACCACTAGTACACTGATATTAGTATACTTACTACATAAAGTATACTTGAGAAACAAACTTGAAGTATAGTACTTGTTCGTGAGGGTTCCCCCTCTGCTCTCACACACCTCTGCATGGCTCCAGGCTGTACAAATGAGCGCTGCCACTTCAGAGAGCTAAAGAAAACTATTCTGATGTCAGTGGTAATTATTCAGCAGCGTGTTCCCACAGCTTGTCCTCCCCTCCCTCCGTCTCTCTCTCTCTTTCTCTCTTTCCATCTCCATCTTTCTCTGTGTGAAAGAGAAGCTTCTCTCTTAATCTGATCCAGATTTCACACTTTGTCACTCAGTATTTCACTCTCGTACCTTTTGGAGCTGTAAGTGTAATCCCCTCTAGGCAAGACACGACATGAACTAAATGATTTCACACCGGAGCTATTTGTCTTTCTGAGGTGCACAGAAAGAGTTCCTGTGAAGGGCCGACAGTGAGCGTATAATATAAAACCTTTACTGTTTAACATTTAGGCTGGAAAAAGAAAACAGAAGAACACTAATGAAGATTTAAAATATACCCAAAAAGGCCACCAAGAAGGATTCATTTGATTCACTCTGAAACCAAACCTTTATTAGAGTCTGAGTATTTTAAGCATAGATGTCTCTGTACTTTTAATGTCCTCGTTTGAAGCAGTTTGATGATCCACCATAAACCATGCATATATACCTCATCTAGATCAATTATAGGCCTAAGTAATGGTCCAGTGTTTCCCAAACTGGGGACCCACTTTTTAGAGAGAAGAGCAAATTTGTGCATAAATGAACGTTCTTGACCATTTTTGCCGCCATTTCTACATCACCTCATATCATCTTGAATAGGTAAACCAGGCATGTCTAACAGATATAGGCCTACATTTGATAAATCACAACTTCGTTTTATGCACGTGTTATTGAAAACATATAAACATGTTAAGTACTTCATACATGAGTGCATTTAGGTGAGTTAACAGGCTCTCATTTTTTTCCTCTCATCAGTAAAACAAACTGAATTTTAGATATTACAAATTTGAATTAGATTTACGCCGGATGCCCTTCCTGACGCTCCAGAAAGGCTCTAGGACCTTTCTTGCTGTGAGGCCAAAGCACTAACCACTGTGCCCTGTGCCACCTTTTACAGTATACTATAATATATATATAATCACATCGGGGACAAAAAAATCCCTCAAATAAGCCTCCCTATCTGACCTAACGACACTTAAAGCAAAAAAAATTTTAGTAGCTGAATTATTTTGGCTGGTTTCATGTAGGGGCTGGGTAAAAATTCAATATTTTCAATATGATTATGTAAACTTTTCAGTTAAATTGTATTTATGATTATATTTTGTCATTATTTTACGAAAATACTGTTGTTTATACGTGAATGAATATATGATTTTTTTTTTTTTAAATTGAAAACAAGATAAGAATTGTTTCTGATTTAATGCGTAACGGTGGAACAGGATTTCATAACTTAAACTTAAACTTTATTACGTTCGTCATATACTGTACATACATGAAACACATACATGCATAACGTCCGTCAGTCCAGACTAACTTTTGTACGTCTGGTTGACGTGCAAGTTGGGTTCAATATTTGAACGTCTGACTAGGATCCCTTTTGGACGTCTGTGGACGTGCAACTCAGGTTGACATCAATAGTTGAACGTTTAAAAGACGTTTGAAAAAGACGTCGCAAAAACCTTTATTCCGGCTCCTCAGTGGACGTCTTTTGGACGGTCGACAGAGACGTTAAATTGATGTCTTTTGGACGTGTCTTTGCTCAGTGGGTGGGGTTCAGTGTCTCGCTCAAGGACACTTCGATACGCAGACAGTAGGAGCTGGGGATCGAACCGCCAACCTTGTGGTTAAAGGACGACCCTCTCCTCCCACAAATGTATTCTTATTTATATTTATTTGAGTCATCTCACCCAGCCTGAAGTTATATTTAGTTTCATAAATATAAACCATTACTTCTGCAGATTGCCCACTTATAGAAGATATGGAAGTAACTCAGAGTTATTGTATACGCTGCACTGACTTGACATTAAATGGATCAACCTGTAGGTGTCACTGTAGTCTATCTCAGCCTGGTAGACATCATGAGAGCTGCAGCATGCATTCCTCTGGTGTGTGTGTGAAGGCTTGTGGACCACAGCTGCCTCTGATAGGGATCGACAGGATGAGGAAGGGACGCTCAGGAGGTCACACACACACACACACACACACACACACACACGTCTGTTCACATCTGCCGCTTTTGAAGAGGATGACATCGAGGAATTGTTGAACACACAAGGCAGGCGGTTTTGTTGCATTTTTTTTTGGCGGAAGCGAGCTGAATAGGGGCGGTTTTACGAGTCAAAGAGGAACAGGTGAGGATGGGTGACCTGGACCGCTCTCTTCAATACACACACACACACACACACACACACACAGGCATCCCACATGTGAAGGCAGGCAGGCTGTTGCCTTTGAAGGGGCCCGGCCTCCTCCAACTGTCCCATGCATGCTTGAGTGATGTCAGCACGGCTGTGGAAAGATTCCTTTCCTGTCACATACACACACACACACACACGCACACACACACACACACGTATCCTTATCACACACACTCTTTTCACACACCAACTTGCCTTTTTTACTACTTTCTCAAACAAACACACACACACGGTTGCTTGCATAACACACACTGACTTTCTTCCTCGCTTCTTCTGTCTTACACACACACACACACACACACACATACACACACATAAAGACACACACTTGGCAGGATGTGCGGGGAGAAAAAGGGGCCGAAAGACAACACCGAGATTAGGAGGCTTTTGTCACGGCTCTGTGGCAGACTTTAAAGGCCTTGGCTCTCTTCCCCTCTGCCAGATTTCTTTCTTTTCTCACCCCGTCTGTCCACATCCCTCTCTTTTCACGGGGGGGAAGGTAAACATTTGGTACAGAGAGAGACGGAGAAAGGGTGGAAGGGTGGAAGGGAGGGATGGGTGGTGGAAGAAGGATGGAAGCCGCCTGTTGCCCCCTTTTAGCCTCTTTTTTGTGTGTTTTTGTTTTCTTAGTTTTATGGCGGCTTTGTGGCTGTGTGGAGGATGAGTGGAGCGAGGGAGAGGTATGCAAACAGAAGAGCGCTTCAATGCCGGCCAGGTGTCTGTGTTGTTCCCATCTGTGTGTGTGTGTGTGTGATGCAAGCATCTGCGCTTTTGTGTGTGTGTGTGTGTGTGTGTGATGCATCCAGGGCCGGCTGGAGCTCTTTTGGTGCCCGAGGCGAAATTTGCGGCAAAATTTGGGTTCAACCAACGGATGTATAAAGAGAACTGGATACAGCGTTGGAGGCGGAATCATGTTCATTCCTATGAGACATGTTGCATATGCACTAAACTGTCAGTCTCTCAGGTGAGTGTGTGTATGTGTGTGTACAGGTATCTTTCGGGTGTCAGTGTGTGTATGTTTTCTCCCCAGGTGCGTGTCTCTCTGTGTGTGTGTGTGTGAACCCGTCATGGTCTCTGACTCCATTCACCTGAGCCGTCCTTTCACAGTGAAAAGCCAGTTGCCGGTAAAAAAGCTCTTTGGACAGCTTCTCTTCATCACCAACCACAGCTGCTGTTGACTCAAGCGCCCAGGAATCTCCTCCACGGGTTCACACCCTTTTAAACCAGCCAACCGCTCACCAGGACCCTCAGAGAGCGAGCGAGCAAAAAAAGGCCCTGCAAGACCTCAAGGTCTAAAGGACTAAACATTTGCTCTGGCAGCAATGGACAAAGATTTAGTCAAAATGCAGCCGTCTTATTGGTCGGAGGAAGCGGGGCTGCTTTAGAGAAACCTTCAGCCATAATTGTGATGCTTACTGACTCAAAAATAAATCCTGGTAGAAATATCCTCACTGATTCACTCCAACAACCACAGAGAAAACCATAGAAATAGAATAGGAGTCATTAAACTGTTTTTCATGTTCATTTGATCAGTACAAAAGAAACACATGTCAGTGGGGCTGTAAAGTGAGGTCGCAACTCGCCAAGAAGAGAACGGACGCAGCTCCGGAGCGGCGAGGAGTGATACGGATGCCACCAGCCCGCTGATCGGTTAATTTTCTGTAACCAGCGTAGCATTAAAGCGTGGTGGAATAGAGAACTCCGGGGATGACGTATTTTAGGTAGGCCAACCAGGAAGTTAGCATCGCCCTGATTCCCTCGACAAAAAGCCAACGGGATTTCTCCATTTCTTAGTAATTATTGAGTGTTTCTTCAAAGTACTATCAAACCTCCATTACCTTTACTTTATAAGTAAGGATTGTACACTCAGAGCTTTTGATATAACAAGCCAAAGTAACCAGATTTCATGATCATGAAACGTTTCAACAGATTTCATTAAATCGATTCAACTGTCCTTGCAAAAAAATCTCTTTCTCTCTCTCTCTTAGATATGAAAGAATATTTACAGTTGTGAAAAGCTGCAGCTCGTCTTGTGGTAGAAACACTCAGGTTAAATTGCAGATTGGTCAACGATGTTTTTTGTTATTGCTTCTCATTTATTTGGACGGCCACTTGAGACTTCATGTATGTTTTAACAGGATAATCTTGCTCTTTTGTGAGGCAGGAGAACCCATGGCCTGATTCTTCGTGTGTTTATTGTTGTGACACTTTTACTGTATGTTGACTTGTTGGTCTGACCTCTACAGGACAAGCTCATAATCTCAATGTGACTCTCACCGGGTTAAACAAAGGTTAGATAGAGATACACTGGAGTTACAACACTACAAAATTGAAAGTTATTTCACTGCTAGATTATTTTTTGGATTGTTATTAATGCATAGAAAGCAAAAAAGAAAGTTAATTTTAACATTAATAAACAATGAATTTGATTCAAGGACCCAGATGACAGATGAAGACTCCATCGGTGACGTTTTCTCCTCCTTTCCTGTTCTTCCCGTCTCATTCGACACTTCCACTCTCCTCACTGATCTCCTCTCCGTTTTCTCAACACATCTGTCAGCAGCTCAGCTCTGTGTCATCCTCCTCCTCCTCCTCCTCCTCCTCCTCCTCCCTGCTCGTCTTCATCTTTTCCTCCTGTCTGTCCTCCCCATGTTCCTCCCCCCCAAAACTCTTCAAGTCAATCAAACTCACAGGAGAAACAGAAAAAAGCAGGAAAAGCCGGCTATAATCTCTGAGATAAGAAAGGATGAGAGGTGAATGTCAAGGATGAAAACACATATTTTCCTTGTACTGTATCTTTTATCAGGCCGGTTTTCTTCCTGCTCTTATCTCCCACTTGACTGTAATATGTCTGTCAGAGCTTTAAATCTTAAATACACTAACCTCTGCTATTTGTTTATCACCAGTGAAGCTTCCCAGATGTTTAGTAAATGTCTGGTTAGGTCATGTAGTCATGAGTAACTGTTGACTTTGCAGCAATTTCAAAAACCGCAGATTCCTGAGAGGGATTCTACTTCTCTGTATTTCTTCAGTGTTTCTTTTCCTTAAACCTCTTGTTCAATCTTCAACCTCACAATCCAGAAAGTTGTGAAACAGTAGACGCATATTAATGATCCTATTTTGGTCAAAACATCCAATCCATGAGGGGAAACTATATATATTTTGGCCATGTCCATTTTATGTGATGTCAATTTATACGAAATGTGTGGAAACAAGGCAAAGACATTTTTGGGGAAATTCAATTTTGCTGTCATTTCCTGTATAACTCTTTTTGAATAGACTGTTTAAATCTGTTTTTTATTTATTGCTTTATCTGCAGTCTGAAAAGTGATGTTCAAATGAAACTATGGGATCTAGCAAAGTAATAATAGCATTGTCATGATAAATGAATGCTTGTCAGCTACCCATCATTTACTGATAAATCGCAATAACTGAACTGAAAGCCAGCGATTTAGCATTTTTCTGCACCTTGTTTAATATTTTTACTTCCTGCCACTTTACTGTTTTGGTTTAACCCTGTTTCAAGATGGAGCAGACAGCTGTTTGCGATGAAAAAACTCTGATAAACCCACTGAACGCTACCTGCTCAGCAATGAGCAATAGCTGATGAACACGGTGGAACATTTAGCAGCTAAAGACTCAGATATTTTGCTCAGGAGTTGGTTGAAACCAAGCTCAAAAGGAGAGTGAATAGTTGCACAGAAACATAACTCCAAATTTCACCACCTGCAGGGGTTGTAAATAGGCAACTGTTTGCTAACACATTAGCAGTATCAACTTTATAACCATAGATTGTATATAAGAAGAGGAAGTAGTCACTGTGACGTCAACCATTGGTTTGTGGACTGCCGTTTTGAAGCCTTGAGTACGGCATTTTGCCCGTCGCCATCTTGGTTTTTGCAACCAGAAGTGACACAAGAGGGTGGAGCTAAGTACAACCGAATGCTGAATAAGACATTTTTAGGTGACCAAAAAGGTTATAATTAACTTTCATGAACTAAAATCACACTGTGAAAGACAACTCCCAGACCGAACAACGCCGTGGTAGCGACCTGTCAATCACAAGGTAGCCACGCCCTAAAGCATCCCCTGCTTTATGGTCTATCTGACTCTAAATGGGACCATAATTTACTAAATGAACATCATGCTGTATTGAAGAAGACTTGAAACTAGCGATTGAGACCATAAACTCATGTTTACAATGTTTACTGAGGTAATAAATCAAGTGAGAAGAGGCTCATTTTCTCATAGACTTCTATACAATCAGACTTCTTTTTGCAACCAGAGGAGTCGCCCCCTGCTGGCTGTTAGAAAGAATGCAAGTTTAAGGCACTTCCGCATTGGCTTCACTTTTCAGACCCGGAATTTGCCACCTGTTTTTAACAAAATAATGTTAGCGTTGTGTTTACAGTTTGATCTTCTGACCCCAAGTGGCCAAAAACATGTAGCTAAAAAGCTGAATAACATGCAGAATACGGTTTTAAACTGTTTATTATCATCTTATTGTGTTGCCATGTCCCGCCCTGTTGCCACCTCCACCCCTCTGCAGTGCCCCGTCCTTTCAACAGTGTTGTCTTTCATCATCATCCTCCCTATAAATGAGTCAGAGAGGGAGAGAGAGAGATGCTTCACACCCTCCGTCTGCACGCACCGCATGTCCATCTGTCATCGCTCCAGACGGACACGTTGACAGATGAAACGCCGGCTGCAGCTCGCACAATCGAAGGGCTGCAACTATTTAGAGGACGTTCACTTAAAGACGGTCCCATGGTACTGACTGAGCTATTGTGCTGGACAGGAATCTCTTTCTTTGACGGGACACAGAGAGAGAGATAAAGATAAATATCTCGTCTTACAGATACTGTCAAAATAAGACAATAATAAATAGATTTACCTTTTTTTAATGGCACCAATAAAATGATTACAATGGGAGAAAACAAAAATGTAACCTAACTGACAATAGACTGTACAAGATTGTCGATACAAAGATTATCGATAAAATTTCGTATATTCCGTCGGCACGTATAAATACAGTATCTTACAATGACATGAACATGGTATTTGCTACATAGCTTATTACTAATAGAACACAAAATCCACTCATGCAGTATAATGCCCAATTATATGAAAAAAAAAACAGAAAATAAATTAGAAACACACTTTCTTTTTGAATCTTGAGACAATTTATAATGTTTAGTTGGCCAATGTGTTGCTAGAGCTACTGAATGGTCCAAAGCATCCTCACTAAATCATCTAACACTATAACTTCAACACTATAATGTCATTCCATGTACATGCTAGTGGTAATACACAGTTGGTCTACTGGCAGTCCTTTAGCTTTGACACAATACAACTTAAATGAGTTTAAACATGTGAAATGAATGAAATAAGGTAACGGAACAGTTTTCACAGAAAAACACTGATTGAGGAAAATGTTACTGTTTGGAAACGTTTCCACCCTCCAACATGAGGGGGAAAAATTAAAAATGAAAGAACACACTCCAGCTGTTCAGGGCGACTTTGTCAACAGATGTTTCAAAACAGAAAATGGGAGGACAAGAAGAACATGTCATAGGGAGAGTTACTAAGGCAATATTTCAAGACCTTTCTTCAGTTAAAGAAAATCATTTTGATATATGCTTATTCTTTACTGTTCTGGTGTACTTTAACATAATTAGGGGTTCAAGCCCCGATTGTTTTTGTGCTGATTTATGTATTTTTTCTTCAGAAATGTTTGTGCAAAGTTTGTGTGTGGGGAAGTTTTGTGCAAATGCTGCTCAACAAATATGATCCCAATCGGCCTGATGGGCACGCTGTAATTAAAGGTTTGAACGTTTTGTCGCAAGTCCGATTTAGACTAAACTTGGTACAGACATCCATCTCTCTGTATTATAAAAATGGGCATACTGTATATGAAGTATCCACATGTATATATTTGTACTGCTTGAGTTTAAATATTTATGTGCAACAACAATACACACTGAAGAACGACCACATGTGCAACTAAAGTTACCAGGTGATTCCAATAAATCACTTCCTGTCACATGTTTTTTTTTTTTTAAACGCACCCTTGTAAAGTTCTCATTGCCGTATTTCGTCCTGAAAAAGGTTCTGCAGACAGAAACACTCACTTGTGCAATCAACTACACGACAAACCTACAGTTTCTTTAAAATATTTCACATTTCTTATTGTTTTTATGTTTAAAACATCTGTGGACAGAGTCACCCCTCCGTTTCAACCGTACACATGGCGTGAGTGTGCCTCTCAGAGAGCGCTGTGATGTAAAACAGCTGATCTTATGCACAGTTTTTATATAGTGGTCAGATTCATGAGCACACACAGGAACAAGAAGATGGAGACCTGAGAGAGAGAAAGTCTGTTGTAACTGGCTGTGTACTGAGAAGGTTTGTTGGTGGAGGTTTCTAATGAGGTTTGACTAAGTAAGAGAAAATGCAGTGATATAATGAGAGTAAAAAAACAACTAACAGTCATTCAAATACATGAACAAACCAAGTAACAAGAGAAGGTGGGAATCAGTATGTCTCGAAAACACACAAGAAAAAATCCCACAAACTGTGAAAAACAATACTCTACTTCTCTAACACCAGTTGTGCAGATTATTTTGAGGCTGTAGTTATAAAGGTAATCTTTTGATTTTGGATTGTAGTGTGACACATTTTACGTACTTTTTAAAAAAAAATTATGATCTTTGATCTTTTGTCGATCCCTGATAGGTTTCTCCATGTGGGTCTTAAAAGCACCTGGCAAATCTGACCTTATTTTTATATCCACTCTCTCCAGTTTGAGCCTACACTGGCTTTGAAAGCAGCGTATTCTAGGATCATTTATATAGTCTCCTAATTAGCTTTACTCATAGCAGCTGCTGGTGACCTCCCCGTCTACAAATTAAAGGCCCTGAACTCCCACACAGGTGTTTTCAGTTAATCTGGTTGATTAGACCTCAGGATGAAGCCAGGAGGAGCAAAGCAAAACTCAACGCATTAATAAGAATGATAAAAGGTGCAACAAAACTACACGAGAATGAGAGAAATATTAATCAAATACACATCGATTTTAATCAGGTCTAATCAGCCAAAATGAGAGAAAACACCTGGTTGTGTGGGGGCTTTAAAATGGCATTAACATGAAACTGAACTGTTATCTAATAGCAAAATATTGCTTCAAATCCATCACTCAGTATTTAAAGGGGACATATCATGCTCATTTTCAGGTTCGTACATGTATTTTGGGTTTCTACTAGCATATGTTGATGTGCTTTAATGTTAAAAAAAACACATTACATTATTAAAAACATATTTTCTTCATACTGTCTGTCTGAATATACCTGTATTCACCCTCTATCTGAAATGCTCCGTTTTAGCGGAAAAAGCCCAGTCTGCTCTGATTGGCTTGCGAGAAAAATATGGTGCACCTTTGCAAAGGTAGTTCTCAAAACTCTAATGAGCCTGCATGTTAACATACTGTAGGAAGGAAAGCCCAATCTGAATGGCAAGTTGAATCACATGTTTTTTTTACCTTGGCAGCCCACAAAAAGCTGACTGGGTCGTCTTATTTCACAGTTTGTGGGTTGTAGGGATGTCACGATATCAGAAATTTAATAGTTGATACCAATACCACAATTCCCGATACCCAATCCGATACCATGGTAAAAACAAAAACAAAGCAATAAAGCCCATGT
>CAKAKR010062572.1:24798-62725 GCA_916700685.1 Adelosebastes latens
GTACTTTTTAAAAAAAAATTATGATCTTTGATCTTTTGTCGATCCCTGATAGGTTTCTCCATGTGGGTCTTAAAAGCACCTGGCAAATCTGACCTTATTTTTATATCCACTCTCTCCAGTTTGAGCCTACACTGGCTTTGAAAGCAGCGTATTCTAGGATCATTTATATAGTCTCCTAATTAGCTTTACTCATAGCAGCTGCTGGTGACCTCCCCGTCTACAAATTAAAGGCCCTGAACTCCCACACAGGTGTTTTCAGTTAATCTGGTTGATTAGACCTCAGGATGAAGCCAGGAGGAGCAAAGCAAAACTCAACGCATTAATAAGAATGATAAAAGGTGCAACAAAACTACACGAGAATGAGAGAAATATTAATCAAATACACATCGATTTTAATCAGGTCTAATCAGCCAAAATGAGAGAAAACACCTGGTTGTGTGGGGGCTTTAAAATGGCATTAACATGAAACTGAACTGTTATCTAATAGCAAAATATTGCTTCAAATCCATCACTCAGTATTTAAAGGGGACATATCATGCTCATTTTCAGGTTCGTACATGTATTTTGGGTTTCTACTAGCATATGTTGATGTGCTTTAATGTTAAAAAAAACACATTACATTATTAAAAACATATTTTCTTCATACTGTCTGTCTGAATATACCTGTATTCACCCTCTATCTGAAATGCTCCGTTTTAGCGGAAAAAGCCCAGTCTGCTCTGATTGGCTTGCGAGAAAAATATGGTGCACCTTTGCAAAGGTAGTTCTCAAAACTCTAATGAGCCTGCATGTTAACATACTGTAGGAAGGAAAGCCCAATCTGAATGGCAAGTTGAATCACATGTTTTTTTTACCTTTCTCGCCAAAACCAAAATTTTACAAGATTACATTTGAACACATCATGATAGTTATAATTTACCTTCGCTCAGTTACCTAATTTTTACGGAAAAATCTTGAACACACAGCTAACGTTAACTAGCTCTCCTGCTGATTTCAACACAGATTTGTTGTTCACAATGTCGCATTATCAGGGAAATCGGCCCAGGGACGCCGGGACACTTTTTCAAGCCCTGATCCCCGGTACCTATACGGGAACCTGTGCTACTGTAGTAGTAGTACTGTATGTAGTAGAATTTTGGCATCGTCTTGGTACAAAAGTATTGGTTCTCGTGACATCCCTAGTAGGTTCGTTGGCACTCCAGATACCCAAATGTATGTCCAGAAGCACTGAAAAAGGGAGTTTTTCATGATCTGTCCCCTTTACACTTAATGTGGTCAGTATAATTAGTGGTAAATCTGCAGATGTGTGAATCAAAACATACAGAATCAAAACATATCTTTGAATGTATCAAGAAATTATTCTAATTCATTGTACAGCACTAATAGTCTAGTCAACGGGTTCTGCTGTAGTAATCAACATAACTCTCTGCAGAATATATGGCTCTAAATGTTTGTGATACTGATATCTGTTTAAAGCTGCATCTCATCATTTTACCTTCAGAGCATCTAAAATGTCTTGATCAGGGTGAAGGAGGGCTCTGCAGGTGAGAAGGCAGCACTTTATCCAAACCATTTCCTCTTTAGATAAAAACAAAAGACAACAGACGAGTCCGCCTGCTGCTTCGTAACAAACCGTGTGTGGAGAACAAGAGCACATGCAAACCCTGCTCCATCATACTTGAGGTCATATTGTGCGGCGCTTTAAGAAGAAGAAGAGTTGAGGACTTTAAGTTAAAGAGTTTAAGATGAAGTTCCTCTCTTTTAAGCCCTCTAAATCTCATGACAGATTAAGAAGAATCTGCGACATTATCCAATGATCCGACGGGGATCCACGAAATCTGGAAACAATTCTTCGAAGGCACTGTTTTACACCGAGGCATTGTTGATGATCCCTTTGCGCTGTTGGCTTAACGTATGACATGAGGAGAACTGATATCCTTCATCCCTCTCTTCTGAAGTCAGCGAGCATCAAACAAAGCTGAAAAGGCGACAACGTGAAGCAGGAAATGCCACCTTTCTCCAGGAAGTTAAGGTGCACAAACTGTCAGTATCGGAGTTGGGACAGATCTAATGATTGCTCCTGCAACTGTTGTCCGGAGGTTTTCCTTGCTTGTAGAAGAAATCGCATTGTAGCTGCTGCTAAAATCAATCTACTGAGAGAGATTCATGCTGTCTGAACCCAGTTTGACATCAGCTCTTTTTCACACAGCATCAGATAGCAGCTGGACATTTATCAGAACGGCTGAAGCAAAACGCAGCAGCCCTCATCCTTGCCGAGGCTGTGTGTGGATACAGTGGGAGTTGTTATTTTTATGGCTCAGTTGGGCTGACGCCTGAGATACACTCTGAAATTAAGCTATTACATTACATACATGCTAATTGTTCTTTATAGATTTACCCAGGATGAAGTAGCGTGCTAAATGCCATATAATCCACTATATACACGAGTAGCTATAGTTGGAGCCTTGTAGCGTAGGCGAGCTATTTCTACTGTTACTGAGGAGGTTGTGGTTGTGTCCAAAAAGAAGCAATTAAGCAAGAAAAAGAAAGATTTAAAAATCTACAGAAAAGATTTTATATAAAAAAAGCTTTGAATAAAACATGTTTTGGGAGTTTTCTCTCATAGATTTCACTGGATTGGTTTCCAGATTGCTTAAAAATAAAGATCTTTGTCTTCTTTCTTTACATTCTTCATAGTTTGAATAAGTCTGTTTACACAATAACGTGGCTGCAGCACAATGAGGAAGAGTTGACCCCATGTTTCTGGATACGGTCTCTTGGGTGTGGTTCTTCTTTCTCTGTTTTTTCAGCAGCTAGTTTTAAACTGTAGTTAATGAGTCTGCATGCACAGCGACATGTTCATGTAAATGTGAAAACACCGCAGTGTGCTAACACTGGTAGTGGATGTGCTGGTGCTGGTGCACTTTCCCGTCCACGTGCGAGTGCGTGTGCGTGTGAATATCCGTGTAGATCTTCGGGTAGACCTTGGGAGCCAATCCGGCGCCTCCCTGAGCGAGGAGCAGCTGCTGATGGGCGACGTAGTCCTCGTACGAGAGACAATCTTTATCCCCATTGGCCTGCTGAGGAGGCGGCGCCGGGCAGGCTGCAGGTAGACGCTGGGCCGCAGGTAGACGCTGGGCAGCGGGAAGAGCAGAGGAGGATGAAGAAGAAGAAGAAGAAGAAGAGGAGCAGGTGCGTTTTGATTGGCAGAACCAGAGGAGGGCGGTGCCTAAGATGAAGGCGACACCTGCTGGTATTCCGATAATGACGGGCCAGGGGAGGCTCGGGGACGTCGCTGTGGGGACGGCGTTGTTTTGGGGCTTCAGATCTGCAAAGAGAGAAGAGAAAGAGAAATCAACTCTCTAGTACAGGGGTCAGCAACCTTTACTATCAAAAGAGTCATTTTAGACAGACAAAAAAAATAAATAAAAAATCTGTCTGGAGCCACAAAACATTTGAGCATTGTGATGAAGGTAACACAGTTTATAGTCTAAGTATATAGTATAGTAAAGTCTAATGCAGTGAGGGCCAAAGTGCACATGTACGACGGAGTATTAGGGCCACATTGAGGAGAAAAACATCTGAGATTTACAGAATAAAGTCACAATATTACGAGAAAAAAGTCGTAATATTACGAGAATAAAGTCATAACTTTACGACAAAAAAAGTCGTAATATTACGAGAATTAAGTCAGAACTTTACGAGAAAAAAGTCGTAATATTACGAGAATTAAGTCAGAACTTTATGACAAAAAAAGAAAATAACACGTAAAATTACTACTTTATAATATTATAACTTTTTTCTCATAATACTGCGACTTTTTTCTCTTAAACTTATAACTTTATTCTCATAATATTACAACTTTTTTTCTCGTAAACCTGTGACTTTATTCTCGTAATATTATGACTTTATTCTTGAAATCTCAGATTTTTTTTTTTTCCTCAATGTGGCCCTAATACTCCGTCGTACCATCGTACATTAGACCTACAACAATGATAAATAAAAATTAAAATGTAAACAAAAAACAGTTATCCATTTCCATTTTTAAAAATCCACAGGGAGCCACTGGAGAGGAGCTAAAGAGCTGCATGTGGGTTGCAGACCCCTGCTCTAGTATATTAAACCAGAGAGATAAATATGCGTGATCACATACACTCTCTATGTGTGCATGTTAGTTTCTCTGACCTGGTAGCACCGTCAGGTAGGCGCTCCTGAAGCTGTAGCCCATAGTATTGGCTCCGAGGCAGATGTACATGCCGGCGTCCTCCTCCTTGGCTCTGGTTATCAGCAGTTTGTTGAGGTAGGATCCGTCAGGACGCGACCAGACCTCCCCTGTAGGCAGCACCACGAAGCGGTGGTCTCCAACCTTGGAGTCAAATCATACAAAGTACAACTTTATTGACCTGTTCAGTCAATTTGCCTCAGAGAATAGTGTTTACATGTAGCATTGTGTGTGTTTGTACCTCTATGGTGGAGTTAAATTTGTTCTCGTCTCCAGGTTCGACTCTTTTCAGCCACTGAATAACCGGCTTGACGTCACTGCGGACTTTACACTGGAAAGACGTGGTTCCTCCGTAGTCCACGGTGGTGTTGACGGGGTGAGTGCCAGTCAGGATGGGTTTAGAGTTGGTACGCTCTGAAGAAAGAGACAAACACGTACATAGAAAGAGAAATATTTAAAGTCAAATTCAATTTCAGGTGACAAAGTGTGAATAGAAGATACTATTTGACTGATTTTGGTTTGATTTGTATTTTGTAAACTTGTCAAATCCAGCTGTAATCTGAATTAAAATCAGGCTAAAAACACAGTGAGGAAAGAATATGTACTGCTTTTTATTCTATTTGTTTGAACTGAACGAAACTCAACAACCCTGAGGGAATATAAAATGGTTTGAAAGCGTTATTTGAACAGTATCTGTTGTATTCAGCACCACATCCGCCCTCTGCTGAAGAGACACAAACAGACCACTTATCTTCAGCTCCTGCCTTTTCTTTCTCAGTTTATACAGCAGAATAAACACACCTGCCACAGACATTCAATAGTCTCTTCTTTAGTATCTGTTAATACGATCTCATGAGAACGTAACCCCAGAAAATGAAGTTGCGGGTGTATGTTTTTACTTTAGAAATAAGTTTAAAACTCTAAGAACACATTGCAGTGCTAGCTTCCTTTTCTTTGTTTCTAATGCACATGTAGTGTTTTTCCTAAGAGCTCAAGGTTATTTAAATGTGTAAAAGTCTTAATGCAGTCACAGCACGTCCTAAAGACATCTGGTGAGCCGGCAATCAAATGCAAAGGAACCACACATGCAAACAACACTGCCAGAACTCATTCAACTAACATATGGAAAGAGAAGAATACAAAAAAATACTAAAGGCAATTCTCAGAAGGGATGCTGAATAGTGCAGGGTTGACATGCATTTAAGGGAATATACGTGTTGCGTGTGTACTATACTCAAATATCTCTACTTACGGATTGTTTTATGAGAGATTTACTGGTTTTCTGTCCTGGACTTTTTTTTTTCTTTCTAACAGCTGTGAATGACTGACAGCCGAGTGAATCTCTCCTGATAGAGAAAATGTCACATTTGACATAAGCGAGCAGCGGTTTGATTTACTTCCTCTCCGTTCATGTGTGTGTGTGTGTGTCTTTCAGGAAAGACTACAGCTGTACTTTAATGTACAACAGATGTGGTGCGTAAAGTGAGAGGAGCTGGTCGGAGGCTCTCAACAGAGCTATCACATTCAGTAACGTACAGTTCAGCTCCACCAAACAGCTTCACATTAAATCACACAGCGTCAAAACAGCTTTTGCGGCCATCCAACACAACCCAATACGTCAGAAAACACTCACAAATCATCGCAGCACACATTCTGCTCTCAACAGAAAAACGAGACTGAAACTGCAGCTGGCTCAGTCTCCACGCTGAATATTCCTCGTGTTTGCTGACGGGCCTGGTGGCGATCAATAAAAGCCACTGAAGTGAGAGGAGGCTTTTAAAAGCTATTTTAATACTTCTATACTTGGTGCATCTCATTAGCCAGCACACGGGTGCGTGTGGCTCTACTTTACAACCAACCACAACACATAAAGAATTTGCATTAAGTGAATTTATAGCATTAAAACATCAACATTTTGGTTGATAACTGACTATTTTCACCTCTTTCTGTCTTAAAACAAGAAGGAAATCTGAACTCAGGTTCTTTCCAAACACAACAAGCAGCAATCTCTACTGATCACTCTCGGACAGCAAATAATTTTAAAGTTAATTATGGTGTTCTTGATCATACGATCTTAGACATCCTACATAATCACTGTATTGTGAGTCAGAATGGAAACCCCTAGTATTTAAAGTCAGACAGGCCTCTCAGTCAGACAATAACACACACACATTGTGTACAGCATAATGTATGTTATTGTTTGGGTGAGACACATTCCTGCTGGTATATCATGTACCTGCACCGCAACTCCAGAAATGTGCTTTCTGATGTGTCACGACATGAAATCACCACATGTAGCCATATTTTTACATATATTAAAAATCTTTACAGTCAACAATTATGACATTATCAGTCCAAAATGCCAAATATTAGCTTTTTCCAGCAGCTTCAATTTGAGGATTTGCTGCTTTTCCTGCTTTTTATATTACTGTAAACTTTACAGTACAGTGATTTATCAAAAATCTGCTCAAGTAAATAATAAGTACTTGATTTTATAATGTAATCTTAAAAAGTACAGACCACTACACAATTACAGTAAGCAAAGGAATCGTAAATAGTAATTTCCCAACCTGTATAACACATATAATAACATTAGCACTTGTTTGATCCCTGTGTGGAAATTCTCTGCTGTTTTATGGAGAGGACGGTGGTACATTTTGAAAGTCCGAGACAGACTTTGGAGGTGGCCTTGATCTCTCCTGCTCTGTTGGGACACTTCAACTGATTCTTCCTAACATTAAGCTTTAAGACAAAAACTTTGACAACTGGTTTATATCTTTGAGGTTGCATGGTGACTCACGTATGACTTCCACTTTGTAGGTGGCGTTGATGACTCCTGCTCTGTTGGACACGTGGCAGGTGTACTTCCCGCTGTGCCTCGGCATCAGGTTCTTCAGACTCAGAGTCCACTTCTTCTTCTTTCCTTCTCCTCCTTCTGCTCCGCCGTCCTCGTCCACCAGCGGCCGACTGTCCTTCAGCCACACGATGTCGGGGCGAGGGTTACCGCTCGCCGTGCACTTCAGACGCACTGAGCTGCCCACCGGGCGAGCGATGACGCGCTTCCTCATCTTTGACGGCTGGGTGAAACGTGGACGCACTGCGAGTGGAGAGAGGGAGGATTGAAACTGTAATCAGAACGAGATGTCGTATTGGAAAACAAGTTGTACTGCTATTGGCTGCCTGTAGAATATGGTTATGGTAAAGTATGAAACTTTAAACTCAAGGAAACTCTCTTTCTCACGCTCAGTCAGCTGCAGATGGGAAGAAAGAAAAGAGAACAGAAGAAGTTATGAGAGATATGGTTTACAGTTCAGTTTTATATTTACAAGCAGTGTTGTGTTCTTCAAACCAGTGGAAAGAGAGCAGGTTGGGTTAGATGGTGGAATTCATCAGAGTCTTATATGAGACTTTTATGAGACGTAAAGAGCGATCAAAGCTGCGTTATCTGAAGAGGCATAAAGGGAGGGTTCAGAAATGTCTTAAGCCACATGAGATACAGTTTTTATCGGCTCTTTATTTCTAGAAAAAGTAACATTTTTTGCTATTAGATTAATAAATGCATTATTAGCATTCGAAGATGTGTTGCTTTCAAGATTATAATACATTTTTCTTTGCATTTTGTTCTTAAAGCCCTAGAGCTTAATCTACTATCCTCCTCCATTCCTCTACATCTTTAGGAATGCAGTAGTAGATTAGGCTGCTGCATTTGTTTTTTCACATTTCTATATTGTAAAAATCAACAATTACAAAGTGTGACTATATGACAAAACAGAGAACATTAGGCATCATATTGACATAGGGAGACCAAAACAGGCACGGTTCCATTCTTACTAGGCTGGTACATTCACCATTGTATCAGGACATACAGCAATTCTAAGAAACAATAAAAAATAATAATAATAAAATAAAAAAGAGAAAGACTGTAATATAAATTATATAAATAATAACTTAACAAATAAAGGCAGGCAATAAATCACATTTCTCCAGAGAAGTCCACTTGCAAATTAAGTACATGAACACATTTATTTGTGTTTATAATTTGAATAGACTCATAGTACTTTCTAAATTCAAGATATTCAAAATATGGGTGTGAAATTTCCCCAATAAAATTGATACATTGACAGTCCGCTGAATTTTTATGGTTTTTGTTTTCATAGTATGATATGACATCCTTGGCTTCCAGCTTAATTGAATGATTGTTTTGAGTGTCAAAATAGTCCTCAATTTTCTTCCAGAATCCTGATGTGCACTGACATTAAAGCAGATGTTTAGTTGTTTCTTCTTCATTTTTTACAGAATTCACATTTATTATTGAGAACCACAAATATTGAGACAAATTTGTCGGTGGGATGAATGTTATGTACACTTTTGTAACGTAATTCCTTCAATTTGTTGGGGATAACAAAAGGTATATGGGAGAAGCCATGTTGTTTCCCAATGAATATTAGAGAAATGGGAGCTCCACACAAATTTAGATTAGGCTTCTGCAAAATACCAACTCTCCTTTTAAATGAGATGAAATCCACATTGTTTATCATCTCTTTTAAAGAAGAATGACAGAAGCAAATGTTACTGTTTGGTAATGATAGATACATTTCGTCCAGATGTCAGGATGGAGCACTGTGCGGTTCTCTGTTAGAGCTGTTAGAAACCCCCTATAATCACACAGATATTGTACGCATGTTTGTCTGAACTGAGCCTCTTTGTTTCCTTGTTGCTCAATCTGACGTTGTATTGGTTGAACCGTTGTTTATGCATGCAGACATCTGCAGCGACTAATGCGATAACAAATACATTTTCCACTCCACAAATAGTCTGCGCTGGTGCGTAACCTTCGACTACACACCGTGAAATCAATTTCTTTGAAGTTAATAATAATCAGCGTCGACTACACACATTCATGTCTGGTGTGAAAAGACGTCCTTGTTACAACATGCGGACACGTGTTTCTACAAACTTTATAAACAAGAAAAATTGATTTAGGAAACTAATTGAATCATCTCAGTCTGCAGAGAATTTTTAGGACTGAATACGAGACTTGGTAACTTGTTAAGATGGACATTTTTTTGCAGTGTACGGAGCGTCAGACGGGCTGAGGTCATCGCCACAGGCCGTGCCAAGAATCCCATGTTGTGCTGTAACAACATATGGCAGTGTGCCTCTTGGTATATACAACCCTAATTTGCTGTAATAAACCTAATTGTTTGTTTAAGAAAAATGTTTGAATCACTTCCTCTTCTCCCCGACACACAATAGACTTACTCACATGACCGGGAACCTACACACACAAACATCCTTATTTCCCACTGATCCAGCACCTCTGGCCCCGGGGTTGTACGCCTCTGCTGCTCTTAAAAAAAAAAAGCCACATATTTGGCCTCAAATCACGCATCCATAAGATCCCCCCCGTAAAAACCCGTTAGACAGCTCTAATGTAACATCGCTGTAAATATCCGGTCATGAATGCACATCTGTGTCATAAAAAGCCAGACAGTGACTTAGCATCACACCAAACATCCATTCATTCAAGCAAATCCTTTCTTACAAAACATGAAATGGCCAGTTAACCCCCACGCACCTATTCAAACACCCACATCCCTCCACGCAATTACAGTACATGACTTAACCCCATCCAGCCGTTCAACGATTACATATTCCTCCGAAACGCACGCATCTATTCATGCACAAATATCCCTCTTTAAAAAACACACAACAATCAGCGAGCACATCAAAGAGGAAAAAGAAACTACCCAGTAGGGAGGGAGGAGAGGAAATCATTCACAGGAGCGCTTGATTTTTACAGCCCTCATGTTCGAGCCACAGCAGATAGCCATCAACCGGGGCGATAAATCACCCTGAAACTACTGCAGTTGCGCCTCTTTCTTTTGGACACAGCTATTATTCTAGCTCCGGGTAAACAAACAAGGGGGAGAGTTATGTGACGGGTTTGCGCGCTGAAATGTGGAGATTTTACTACGGCTACATTACTCAGAGGAATATAGTTCTCTGTTGACCGGCAGGAAGCTGGACAGGATGACAGGACAAACATCTCCCCCCCTCCCCAGAGTCTAAGAAAAGCTACTGGACTACAGCTGAACTGTGACCAGTTAGTCAATAGATCTAACAGAGAGCGGAGGATAAATACAAGATAATGATTAATAGTTTCATGTTTTGGCAATGTCCTACTTTGATGATTACGTAAATTCGCCGGCTTCGACTGAAAATAATTGAGACGCGAAGGAAAGAGCCAGAGCAAAGTGCAGCTGAACTCGAGGAGACATGGAGAAAGAACAAAACACTGCAAAGTGCAACTGAAATGAACTGATTTATAATGTCTAAGCTGAACCAAATCAAACAGAAGTTCAGGAGAAAACAGATGGAAAGAGAAAAGTTCAAATTAAGGTTAGCACACACGGACTGACAGACGAATAAAAGTGGAGTGACGGCAGAGAAATTGAGAACAAAGAGATGGAGTTAAAACAATAAAAAAAAGTAAAAGGTAAGAGAGAGGGCACGCTAAGAGGTAGGAAGAAAGAAAAACAGAGCGAGAAGGCGATCTGAGAGAGCAGCGATAGAGAGAGGGAAAGAGGCGAGAAGGTGAGAGCCAGATCGGGCTAAAGGGCAGGCTTGTTCTGGGTCTCGGGGGCCACTTCAACGCCACACTTCACAGTGTAAAAATACTGCTGACCCTCCGGCTGACCGCCTTTGATCAGACAGTGAGTCACAGACAGACGGAGGGAGAAAGAGAGACTCGTGATTCCAACTTGGATTCTCAGATTGAGGAGATTTTTGCTAAAGATGTGGCTTTGACAGGAGTAGTTTAGTTTAGGGTTAACATTAGAATTAGGATCACAATCTTTTGCTGAGAGTTAGATGAGAAGATTGAGGGGAAGCAGGGGGGAACAGCTAGCCTAGCTGACTCCAACGTTAAAAAATATACCTGACAACACCTCTTAAAGGGCGGGTTCAACTGTTTTTTTCTAGTTTCCACTCAGCCGTCAGCAAAAAGCAGTGACATAGGTTACCAAAGTAAGCTAATCAATAAGGTTATGAATAATGTGAACACTAACTAACTAACGCAAACTAAAGCCGTTATTTCGCTGTCTTCAAAGCCACCAGACTACATTCACAAAAACAGTCATTTTACCTCGTCGAACACGGGAGCTGCTGGTCTACCGCTGCATCGATCAGTTTGTGTTATTGTGTGACTTTCTGGTACGAACTTACGTGACGTCCACACAGCAGTACATTGATTAGCTTCCGTGCTGTTGTAAGGTGTTAAAAAAGAAGACAATTTGTAGTTTTATAAGGAGATGCAACTATTTCTTGGTGGGAGTAATGACTTCCCAGAGTCTTATTGTCACCATGAGTTTGCAACCAGCTGAGACGCTGCACATAACTTTCCATAAAACCACAAACCGTTATTTCAACTTGTTATTTAAAAAGGTGCTGGGAGGCAGATTTTTGGACTTTGGATGGAGCCAGGCTGGCGTCATTTGCTAAGCTAAGGCTAACTGCCTCCTGGCTCTGGCTCACAGATTTGATGTGTGGTATTGATTTTCTCATCTCGCTCTTGGAAAGAAAGTGAAAAAGCATATTTTGCAAAATGGAAAACTATTTCTATAAAACAATGTTGAGTTTACACACCTAGTTGTTGAGGATTTATCAGTACATTTATCAATGAAATACGATCCAGGAGGAACGGATTAATGTGTTTAAAGACTTATCAAACACCTAAACACTGCACCGTGTTAAACCCTCACAGACAGGATTTTACAACATTATCACGGAGGCAATCACTTTATCTTTGGTCCCAACGATTGCAAGGTAAACAGCAGAAATACAGTGTTCATGTTATCTATTTTGGTTGTTGGTGTGTTGATGCTGCGTTGCCGGACTGGCTTCACTCAAATAAATAAGTGAGCTGTTTTTTTTCCACGCAGGGCTAAAGTTGGTTTAAACATGGCTTTAGCTAAAGCGGTGAGTGTGTACGTTTGGTTGTGTGTGAGCAGAAATATGCAAACAAATACTGAGAAAGAATGTGCATGAAAAAACAAAGAGTTTGTTGACATTTAAGTGTGAGTGTGCACGGACGTTTGCGATGGAGATAGAGAGAGGGAGAATGGGAAGGAGAGAGAGCTGGATATAAGGATAACAAAAAGCAAAGAAAGAAGGGTTAAGTTACATGGCAGGGGGACCGGGGAGACTTTGGAGGGGGTGAAAGGAAGGAATGTGTCCCACCAAATCACACCTCACACAAATAGACTGCTCTCCACTCTGTCAGAGCCAATTATCTGAGCAAACAAACACCCTGATGTGTGGCTTTGTGTATTTGTGTGTCTGTGTGTGGGCCTCACCTTCTCCCCTCTGACAGTGTGCAAGGTGTTTATTGCACAATCTGCTACTGTGCTTTTTAAAATGTTACACACTCTCAGCTATCTAAAGTGGCTTCCTTCTCATTTTCAAATGTTTATGTGCGTGTAGTGATGAGATGAGATGAGTGGTTACCCAGTTTCCCAGCCAGCTCTGGGGCGTGTTCAGAGTCACCATTGGCCGTCCCGGCTCCACCTCTGGAACTGGAGTCATCTGGTGACGGAGACAGAAAGACAAGAAGCATCATTAGTGAATTCACAACTCCTGAATAGTCAGCCAGTTAAGACTGTAATCAGGTTATCAAATGGGCGTTTCAGTGGTTAGAAGCCTCATAGATGTAGTTCAGAAGGGGCCTGCTACACCCGCTAGTAGGTTTTTTATCATCGATTGACATGGGCAATCACCGAAAGAAGGAATAAAAGAAGTCAACAGCAACCTCTAGCGACCGTAGTGATTATGACGGAGCAAAAGCGGAAGTCAGGCACAGTAGTATAGAAAGGGTGAAACTCCATATGGGACTTTCACCCAAGAGACCCGGATTTGCATCCCGTGTGAAACCAACAACGTGTAGTTGTGTTTACAACCTCAAGTTTCACTTTTTAAACGTAGTTATTTTAAGCCAAAACACAAGTTTTTCCCTCAACCTAACTCAGTGGTTTTGTTGCGGAAACCTAAAGAAGCTGTTTTGTTTGTGTAACGTTTCATTCAGTTTGACAACGTGTTAGAACGTGTTGCTTTTATCTTTTGCTTTCACTTTTACAACGTAGTAGGTGTAGCAGGCTCCTACTGACCCACATCTATGAGGCTTATAAAGACTGATAATGCACATTTAATGAGCTGATAACAGTCAAATCAGGTGGAAAAGTTGATCATGAGTAATAAACTGTATATGAAGATACATGATGCAGCAAACTCCAACCATCAGACAAATAAATACGAATTTGTACTTTCAATTATCAGTGCTGAATTGTCTTGATGAAGTCATGATTTCTACACCCACTCCGGTTAGAGTTCAATAAACATTAATCATGTCCACAAAGCTCAGCTGGGTCTACGTGGTGCAAACCAAAGAAAAAAAACACATGACACACAAGTCTCACAAGTGTATTGGAGTGAGGATGGATTATTTAAGAGGAGGATTTTCTTCTGTTTTCTATCAGCATCCAGTTGTTTTATAAGGTGCAGCTGTTTCAGCATGGGGTCGTGATGTATGATTGGTTTGTTCATACTCACATAAATATCAGTGATACATTGGTCTGCTCTCATAAAATTGGATGCAGATTGTTACAAGTTAGGGAGGTGGAATGCAGAAGCACCACTGTTATCACTTTAACATTTGAAAATATTTAGAATAAACCCTACAACAGTAAAAGTAGAAAAACATGGTGGTTAGAAAAACAGGCTGATGATACTGGTGGATTGATTCCCAGAAGTAGCAGTTAAATCTGGTGGAAAGCTAAGACTGAGGTTTTACAACCATAAACTGTATATAAGAAGTGGATGTAGTCACCGTGACGTCACCCATTGGAATGAGGATTACGGTTTTGGCCGTCGCCATCTTGGTTTCTGACTGTTGCCATCTTGGTGTTTTGCAACCAGAAGTGACACGAGAGGGTGGAGCTAAGTACAACCGAAAGCTGAATAAGATATTTTTAGGCGACCAAAAAAAGGATTAAAGTTCTAAAACACCAAAAACATGGACAACTCCCAGACTGGACAACGTTCTGGTAGCGACCTGTCAATCACAAGGTAGCTGCGCCCTAAAGCATACCCTGCTTTATGGTCTATTTGACTCTAAATGGGACCATAATTTACTAAATGAACATCATGCTGTATTGAAAAAGGCTTGAAACTAGCGATTGAGACCATAAACTCATGTTTACAATGTTTACTGAGGTAATAAATCAAGTGAGTAGTAGGGTCATTTCCTCATAGACTTCTATACAATCAGACTTCTTTTTTGCATCCAGAGGAGTCGCCCCCTGCTGGCTATTAGGAAGAATACAAGTTTAAGGCACTTCAGCATTGGCTTCACTATTCAGACCTGGATATTGCCCACTGGTTACAACTTACAGGAAAGAAGCCACTTGTGGCTTTCAAAAACCTACTTTCTGTCCAGCACTCTGCCCTCAACACCCCACAATGCATTTCAAATTGCTCAGCAGTGGAGCAGCTTCACATTTCTTGTCAAACCAGAAAACCAATTGACAAATAACTTGATATGTCTGTCCTCCAGTGTGACGGTGCCAGAGACTTGTTGCTACTGCAACTCAATGGTGATGAAAGCTGTGAAATTAATGCCACAATTCTCCCTACATGCCTCTACCCTTAACCCTAAAATCACTAATTCCTGACTCCATGCCATTGAGAAAGCATGATAATTTGTGTCCTGAACATCTAAAATGAAAAATGAATTTTTGAATACCTTCATACTGTATGTGCCTACATCATACTCCACAGTATCGTGTTGCTCTACTCTCACGCTGGCATATCAGTTTCCCTCCTTCAGCATGTCTTCCCACATTGATTATCAAAAAGATACAAACATCTGTCTGAACCTTCACGCTAGGAACCACTTCAAGATGGAACCAATGTATCCGAGGGGCCCTTTAGCAGGGAGGGGAGGACTGCTGATACAGTGTAATATCAAGTCTGTCAAAATACGTGAGGGGGGGAGGGAGGTGTGCGGTTAACTTGGCTTGAACCTGAAACTTCAACCAGAACCTGATGGTAGTTATGGAAAGAACTTGGACCACCTGCAGTAAATACGTGAGTAATTGTAAATGAATCTGCATCGTGCATGTTGGTACATATACGGATCTGTGCGTGGATTTTTTTAGAAGACCACCTGAAAGCTCAGAGTGTTTAATGCAGCGCCAAATGTCTTTAAAGCATCACTATTTGGATGATGGAGCGAAAGACGCATTTGAAATGCAAATGCGAGGCATGACCTGCATCCTCGGGGCTGGTATTAATAGCGTACAGGCGGGCCGCGTATGTGTGTGTGTGTTTGTGTGTGTGATGTGAATTCCCGTATTGGTGTGTCAGTGCATGTGCGGGTGCGTGGCGTTATTTAACTGAGTGGTAACTTGAGGTGTCGGTATTCCCGTTGCACCTTCTTCCCTCCCTCTGACTCCCCCCGTCGTCCCTCCCCGCTGCCACATGCACGGCGTGTTCTGAGAAAGGGCAGCGCGTTTGAAGCCTGGCGGCATAGGGGTCTGATCTGAAGGGGGAACATGGTTTAGCGCTCTTAACAGCTACAACGAACCCTCCCCCAGGCCTGGTGCGAGCCTGTAAACCTTGCTTGGCAGACCTCCTACACACCCACTCACAGAGGGGGGTGCTGGACCGCTTCCACTGTCCATACAGTGCAGCAAGTATCAAAGTATTCCCAAAATTCAAAACACATACATGTATAGCAGCTGTGTATGGTGATACTGATGCAGAGACAAACGCGTCCGACTATAAACGCGTGATGTTGCACAGACGACCAGCTGACTCCTCCATTACCACTTGACTCATGACTTGAAGAGGAAGCTTTCATCCAAAGATGTTCAGAGGGCAAACACATATCTATATTCTGTTTAAAGCCGTCTCGTCCTCTAGTGAGTAAAACTCTAACAGTATATTTCAGTGTGTTAAACATCCAGGCTTCAGAAACAGTTTCTGCCGGTAGAGTCAGTTTTACACCTTTCTTCAGTTCTGTTAAACGAGTACAAGGTTGGAGGGCGGGGGGGTTACACTTAATGTTTCTGTTTGGTTCAATCTGAACACACACAGAGTAGAAAACATATTCCCTCCCTGCTTCAGCTGCTTTCAATAAACAAAATGTTTTCTTCTGATCCTGTTCCACCTTCTAATGTTGGGCCAGATACTTTGGCTGGTGGTTACTAACAACTAATCCACACACACACACACATTTACATGGCAACAACACATGAAGGCAAGGAGTATAATCAAGCGTATACACAGCGTCAATAACGTTATCATTAAGATAAAGCCAGATATAAACTCAAAAAGAGTCCCGAGCCGATCCTAAGAATAAGTGTCGGCTCTGATCCGGGTATATTTTAATGGTATCTGCTAAAATAAAATTGATCAAACTCCGATCCATTCTTCACTGTGTCCACCTGAGCCTGCTAGTGTTGCAGCGCTGCTTTCCTTTACAACAGCAGCTGGACTCTACAGTGCAGCAATTGACTGCATATGCGGATGAAAAGAAGAGTGTGTGAATGTGAAAAAAAGATTTGGGAGCACCAGTGAACGACTCTGAGTTTGGACATTGAGGTTTACACTGGTTTTCTAAACTCTGACCCGAGTTATCATCAGCAAAGAGCAGTGTACTAAACATTTAAGTAGCAGCTTTCTCATTTTTAGGCTGTAGTTTGTGAGGGGAAAAGCTCCACTCTGTATCATGACTGTTCAACTGCAAGAGGAGTGTTTCTGCAGTTCAAACAAATCCAACAGATCTCCTCTGTAGCTGATTGTGAGTCAGTTTCAGGAGTCACATTCTCCCACTTAATCGTTCATTCATATCATACCAATTATTTAAGCCAAATACTTTTGAACCAGGACGTTCAGTATTTGGATCAAGTACCTTGTGAAAAATAAGGTGCGTCAGATAAAGTAGGCTACAGCTGTAGTATCGGCATCAGCAGATACCCAATATTTAAAGACTTGAATTGACATCAGGGCAAAAATCTTGATCGGGACATCCCTCTAGGAAAATAAAAACAAACCAACAGGTACATGACAAAAAAGTGTGGCTCCATGCAAACAACTGAAATGAACAACTCTGGTGAAAACAACCAACGTGACCTACGAAAACACAAACAGAAACACAAAAAACTGTACTCCATCCAAGAGTCCAAACATATATATATATAGTTTGCTGATTAATGTTAAAATGTGAGCCAGGACGAGCAGGGCTGACTCTAAGGAAGTCAGGTGACGTAGTACAAAGAGCGACAAAGTCTGCGTAGGGAGGAGGTCGGGATGGATGGACGTATCAAACCAACATGGGACTTTCACCCAGGAGACCGCTGTTTGTGTCCCGTGTGAAACCAAGCCAACGTTGAGTTATTGTAACTTACTTTTGTTATGTAACTTACATACTTAACTAACGCTATGTGCGTAAGTTACGTAACAAATGTATTCATTTTAACCCAAACCCTGATCTTTTCATAAACCTAACCATGTAGTTTGGTTGCCTAAATAGGTTCTGCACTGCAGGGGTTGATGCAGGCGCACTGATCGCTTGTGTTACTGGACATTCATAGGAAAATGCACAAAAAATTAAAAGTAACTTTTCGTAAGATATCATACGAACCGTTGTATGAGGATATGCTAAGTTCTGAGGTGTGGTGTCATTACGATATACAGACTTTTTTTTTTTTCAAATTTGCAAACACAGGGTATAAAACATACTTCTTTTGTCATTTATGAGTTTTGTATTCTTTTTTTATATCTTCATTTCTCTTGTTCCAACCATCACTAACTCCTTAAACTTTCCATTTAATTTTCTGCCTCTTTTCTTCTTTGTTTCTTTTCATTCGTGTCTCTTTTCATCTGCATGGGGAAATGGTTCAACAGTGTGCTACATTTCACACATTGACTGGCGGGGTACCCCCGTGTGAGTGTGTGTGTGTTTGTATAACCCCTTCTTGTATTTACATTTAGGTCTGCAGAGAAAAGGCAGCAAATGGACATGAGCACGCTCAGAAATATGAGTCCCAACAGTCCAGAGTGTGTATGTGTGTGTGTGTTTAAGTGTGTGTGTTTGTATGTGTGAGTGTGTCCAGGGGGCCAGTGTTTTCCTAAAGGGTCATGTCCTTCCAGGTTTTAATATAGAGACACTGGATATGTGGACAGAGCCTCTGTGTGTGCATGTGTTAAGGCTGCTTGTTGCAGCATCAGGGCCAAAACCAGCCTGAAGTTGAGTTTGTGTATCTGACAGTAAACCACCGTTAGTCCTCTAAAACTGACCACGGTCACAGTTTCAGGCTTTACACAGGAACAGCTTGCCTCACACTTCATCCAGACTTGATGTTTCACTTCATAATTCAGACAGAAGCTACCGCAAGAGAACAAGTTTTACGTAACTCTGGAAGAAGAGGCATTGTTCAGTTAAACCCAGGTCCTAGGAGGGTTTATTTTTGCTTCAACAACAATAGCTTGCTTTAAATATCGCAGCGGAGTGCAGTTTTGACCAAAAGTTGAAGTTTAACCCAACAGCATGGTGTGTAAATAATCAGAAATACCATAAAATAATTCATATGGATTGCAGTTTGGCTCCAACTTTAACCCGTTAAACTGCTTAAATGAGGCATGTTTCAAGCAGGTTGATGTAAAGTAAACTTTATTCTTAGTTAATTCTTGACCCAGGAATCAATCTCACCACAAGGTCCATTTAGTAGCAGAAGCTTTCTATCATATCTGAAGCTTTTGATCATATTACATGATCTTCATCAACAGATAGCGGCTGTCACAGAATTGTAAATTGTAGAGAACATTTTAAGGACTTCTTATCCATCATGCTTTCACTTTTAGAGCAGGGTTTTAAAAGGTTGTATTCTTTCACTTTTTCATCAAGCTGTACCATTCAATCAATCTGCAGGTATTTATGTAAATAAAAACTACCACCATGCCAAAAGGGGGTTTTATGTAATAATAAGATATAATAATTAGGGCTGTCAAAGTTAATGCGATTATAACGCGTTAATGCAAATTCACTTTAACGCCACTAATTTCTGTAACACATTAACGCAACTTGCGATTTTTAGGTTGTAGCGGGCTCAGTTTGAAGATGCTGGCATCATATGAAACTAGAAAAACCTAAAGAACCATGTCATACTAGCTTGTCGCGACGGAGGTTAAATAACGCTCCAAATATATGCTAAATTTTGGCGAGAAAAAACTGGCATGGCTATTTTCAAAGGGGTCCCTTGACCTCTGACCTCAAGAGATGTGAATGAAAATGTGTTCTATGGGTACCCACGAGTCTCCCCTTTACAGACATGCCCACTTTATGATAATCACATGCAGTTTTGGTCAAGTCATAGTCAAGTCAGCACACTGACAGCTGTTGTTGCATAGCCGTCAGCTGCATAATTCTTTCCTATGACTGAAAACACAAAGAAGAGTAACTCCAACTATAAAAACTGAAACATAATGAGCAGAAAAATTCAAAACCAGATGTCTGAGGACATCATAATCTGTTTAACAAGTGACCTCTTCTTCTTGGATTACTAATTCAGAAGAGCCTGGGTAGCAGGATAAGATGATGAATGTTGTATTTGGGCGTCAGACAGATGAACTTTAGATCCCCGTTCTACAATACTGTTTTGCAGCGATCTCTCCTCTTCCAACCCGTCTACGGTAACAACCAGCAGAATAAACACCATTCGTCCTTCAGCAGTTTGTTGGCCTGTCAGTGCACCGACCCCCTGCTAAAACACACACTGTCATTATAACTCCATCAGCTCAGGGATCTCTCTCTCTGGAAACAATGAAACCACATGTATCTCAAGTTATAAGCCCATTATTGCTGCTGTTGGAATGACATTTTGTTCACCGGAGGGGTTTTGTTTGAGGGGGGGAAGAAAGAGACATCTAAAATATCTCTCTCTGTTTGTCTGACACACATGCTGCATTTAGACCCCGACATACTTCTCTCTCTCCAGCCACAGACATTTTAGGAACATTTATTTGAATTCAGCTGCCGCAAGTTGCAACATTACACACAGTGTCATTGTAATAAATGGTTAGATTTACATGCTGTGGCTCCAGGTCCAAAATGTTGTGTTTTGGATGTTCTGTGGAAAACTTTCTGTCTGCAGTACGGGTCGTGTTTCACACTGTATGTAATTAGCAGCTCATGTAATCCTCCCTCGACAATAGGTGTTTAGTGAACGAGCCAGACCACCAGACAGCACAATGTAAAACAGACTGAATTAATCGTTTTTTCTTAATTCACAAAAATAAATAAATGAGTAAAAGGTTTTGTTAATGATATTTCAGTGAATCCGACAGGAGTTCAGGGTCATAATACAGAACATTATTAACAATGAGGGTATTATTTTCGTCAAATTATCTAGCTTTTGTTCTGGAGCCTTCAATCTTATCAAACAATCTCTTGTAACAGATGGAATTTGCTGCGTTATCATGGCGGTGGATCTGATAAGGTTTTACATGAGCTGAACAGATGAAATGATAACAGCTACTGCGCTGAGCTCAGATGTCAACAGATCCATCTCCATGACAACGGAGCAGATTCCTACCTGATGAAGACTGTGTGATACAGCCGAATGCTCAGGAACAAAAGAAAAGTCCCAACTTGAGAGTGGACCTCTGGATTGTTTTCTCTAACTATTATTTCCAGGGCCTAGAATGAACTACTGGGCCGAAGGACAATGATATTTAGGGCTAAATGATTAAATGATTCATTGATAAGGCGACTGACTGAATGAATCTGCAACAATTTTGATCATTTATTGAGCAAAAATGCGCAAAGTTTGCTGCTTCTCTCTGTTTTATATCACTGTCGCTGTGTTTTTAGACTGTCTATTCAACACATAAAAACCTGTGATCAGCATTTTCCAATATATTTTGACATTTTATAGACGAAGTAATTAATCAATTATAGATAGAAAGATACATTAATTCAGTGGTTCCCAAACTGGGGGGCATGATGCCTAAAGGGGAGCCAGAGATATAAAAGGGGGGCGCAGTATGTTGGCGAGGCTTGAAAATATTTTTTATCTACAAAGAGGGGGCCCTGAGGAAAAGGTTTGGGAACCACTGCATAAATTGATAATAAAAGTTTATTTTCCTAATATTTAATATTTTGGGTAGGGCTGTCCTCGACCAAAGAAATTCTTTTGTCTTTTTAATTTTATCGACTAATCGATTAGTTGATTTAATCGACAGATTTGTAAAACTGAGTTTCTCCACAAAGAATAACACAAAAGCACCACTTTTAATCTTGTGTTTACCAGAGATCTTCTCATAAGTTTTAACTTTGTCACTCCCCACAAGACAATAGTTTTTCCTGTCACTATTATTGCTAGAACCCCTCTAATCAGAAGGCCGTAGGATTGTCTTTTTTTAAATCGCATATCCATTGTTCTGAAACAAAAGTCATGGTCTCTATGCTTTAAGTTGTCATATTCTCAAGAGAAAACAGCGAGATGTGTATTAGCGCACACAAGCGTCCGCGTCTGCACACAGATCCGTCGTCCACACACGCACACACAATAAAAGCACACACACGTCACTGTGATTTACACTCTGGCCCGCGGAGAGGCCGTGTAGCCTTATGGAAATCATTATAACTTGGGCTGCTACACAGTCCTCCATTAACAGCATGAGAGAGAGACATCGAAAGGGGCTGCGACGGAGAACGGGAGGGAACTAGACGGGACTTTTAGAGGAGGTCAAGAGGCGGCAGGAGGTGGAAGAAAAGACAGAGTTGGAGAGGAAAAGGCGACAGTGCAGAGAGAGATTTATTAACTGTAACCGCAGAACAGACAATCGGTACCGTTAACTGCTACTCTCTATGAGCGACAACACCGGCTTACATGACAGATTAACAGCTTGTGTGTGTGTGTAAACCCGGAGTATTTAGTGGGCAGTCATCACCATGGTGACGTGTGTTTGAGGTGATGACATTTCCCAACGTTCATTAAATCACACACAACCAAATTCAAATAAATCCTCATAAGGTAAACATTTTCTCTGAAATGTTTCTGGAACATTTGATCTCATTACCCCTAATCATCATCATCATCATCATCATCACACACCAACACCTGACAGGGTTTTCTGCCCCCCCCCCTTCCCTCGGCCCCCTCGGACCGGGCCAAGACAACAAAACTTTTTACGAGTGCACCTTTACGATGCTATTTACAAACGTGATTACACGTCGTGCCATTCTGGGCTCAGGATCTCTGAAATATGATGAACACACGTCAACGTTCGGCCGGGAATTGCTTCCAGCTTTCTGACCTATTTGGTACAAACCTGTGTGTGTGTGTGTGAGCCAATCACACACACACACACATAGACTTACTAAAATAGACACACGCACATTTACACAGAAACTTTTTCATATAGTAATCTTGGTATGTGGTTGATTTACCAAGGTCTTTTGCTGGCAAGAGTTTCAGAGTGAAGGTTTAAGGAGGCCCACGATGTGTGTGCATTTGTTACTACATGGGTTTTATTCCTCCCTTTCCTCCTATAGGTAAAAAACGAAAGAAAAAGAGAAAGAGGTTGTGGAGGTTCATATGGCTGAATCCTCAGTTACGTGTTATGTATTGAACATTCAGATTTTCAGAATGGATAATGCACAATAATCAATGTAGGGCTGTCCTCCACCAAATAAATTCCTAGTCGACTAAACGCCTTTGCCCACCAGGTCCGTACTTTTCATCCGAAATTGTCGCACGATTAAAAATAAATACGACCTCACGTTCTGTCGATCACGTTTACACACCAACTCCGAAACTTTCATCTGTCATTAAAGTTTGATTTTCTGCGATTTTTCGCATCCGTCAAAAGGCAAAAGAGGCCTGTTTGACCACTCAGAGCCACCGTCCGTGCAAACGTCATCATCCAAAATGGCATGATAAACATTCACTACGTCTCCCAGCACAAAGCAATTTAGGATAAAGAAATAAAAGAATACAGAGATGTAGAATTTAAAGATAGATTGTAGCTGTGGTTGCAGAACAGCTTGGAGTCAGGGATGGTTGCAAAACAAATGATGTAGGAAAGATTAGACAGTAGTGATTGAGCTCTCGGCAGCTAAACAATAGCTTCTTTCTAATGTCATTCATTCATTAGCTCCGTTTTGGACTAGCGCTATCCATCATACCCACGTAATTAATTCAGAGCCCTACTTCAGTGACTTCAGTCCTGACTAAAAGGTGCCTTTCAACAGGTTCTTAAAGAGGGATTTGTATCTGTAGTTGATCAGTAGCACTTGATGTGAAGTCTTGGAACTTCAGAGTTACCAGTTTCAGTTTTTCCAAAGTCACTGGATCCAAAAAAGCTTTCCTCATCGATTCATATCAGTCCTTGAACTTCTTGAAGTGGAATAAAATATGCAATGTTTAAGTCACAATTGAATTAGGCTGCAGTGAGAGCAACTGTGAAGCTTTCTGCTGGTCAGGCAGTCTGTTCCAAGCCCGAAGCAGGATTGCACAAGAAGCACTAAAGTTTTGAAGTCATATTACATCCCTGCAGCTTAGCTGTAATGCAAAAAATGTTTTGGTTTGCTGAAAAGAATGAATGGAAGTCCGTAGTTTTCGAAGTAGTTCTTCTTCCTCAACCCATGGACAAACGTTCCACCACGTTTCAGACCAAAAACAAATAGATCAAATAACCTAACTAATAGGCCAATCACAAACACACAGCACATATCAAACTGGACGGACATTTCTTCCTCCCCTGGATGTTTTAATGAAGGATGGGACTTCACCAACTACTGAAAATGAAAGGGCAGCGGACGGATACAGTATTTGGTTGCTGTTCCGTTGTAGCTTCAATGACACGCTAAGTGACAGCTTTTTGTTGTTTTTTGCAAATGTATACATCTCCAACCCTTTGAGTGTTATTGGTGTAACACAAATGTGATGTTGTATATAGTATGTATGTATGATAAATTAATGTACATGATTTCGGACCCCAGGAAGACTAGCTGGTGCCATTGGTATCAGCTAATGGGGATCCTTTTTAAATAAAATAAATAAACCCTTGTTGGGTACAGGTGGAGGAATAAAGCAGCTTATGATAGAAAAAAGAGTATTTAGTGAGGCAATGTTTCGACCATCAACGTCTTCACCAGGGTAAAAAATGTGACGGAGACCTTGATTGTCAAAACGATGCCAAAGTAAACAATATTCACTTTGCGGGCTACTTCTCTTTTTCAATCACATGGTAAAACCACGCATCATTTCATCATCAAATGGTCTGTTCTTTTGTCTTTAAACACTTCCAGTCTTGTCTGAAAATGTAACACAGTGAAAAAGGGCGTCACACATAGAAACCTGCCTGCTCAACAATATGAAGCGCTGACCGCTCAGCGCTACGAGCTTCTCCTCCAGCAGCATTATTACTGCTTGTATAACCTTGTGCCCAGCTGTAAGTTTTGCTTACCGCTGCAGCAAAAAACCAACCGTGTATATTCTTAAATCAGATTGTGGAGAGATGTTGAACAGTTCAGGCTTATCTGACCCATAATCCCTTGCTCTCTCCACCTTCTCTCGCTGCAGAAGTAAACACTGAGTGTGTGAGTTTCTACAGTGAAGTCAAACAGAGCTGCAGACTAAACAAAAACAGTTTTAGGGGAAACCTTTTGTACGCCAGCATCACGTTAGAGAGCGAACAAGAGAAATAAAGAGTGAAGGTGCATGAATATGTAGCTGTGTGTCTAACTCTAAGCAGAGCTCTGTATTTCCTGAAGCCGAGGGGACCGCAGTTTGATCTTGTGCCATGAATGGGCTCAACACACTAATTACAGCCACCTGTGTTTGTGAGTGTGTGTGTATATATGTGTGTGTGTGTGAGGTATGAGTGGCTGCATGAGGGAGGAGGGTGACTGTATGGTTATGAAAAAAGCTGTTTCCACTCACACATACACACATTTAGAGGAAGAAATAATGTAGCGTCATACTTTGAGGAGGCAGAGGTGCTGTTTTCCGCTCTTGGGTTAACCTTCAGTGTGTGTGTGTGCGTGTGTGTGTGTTTGGTTTGTGTCAGGCCTGTTACCTTCACTTTGGCCTTGGCTATGTCTCACAACCAGGCAGCAGCATGTCTGAGTCCGTCTGTCCAGCTGTCAGTCACTCAGTAGAGATGTTTTGAGTCTAATCATACATGAAAACTCAAATCTATCGGGCACAGTTCCCATTTTAAAGCAGGAGAAAGACGGAGAGTGAGACAGATTGGGCAAATTGCTTCATTGACCCATCAAACCACTGACATTGTTGTGAAAACTCAAAGTTCATCAGCCTTCGCCGTGTCTTTTTCTTGTGTGCCTACCCTTTAGTTTAGCTGAAGATGGACAGCAGGCGACTACTCATGTTCGATCAGGAAGCTACAAACCACACGCACATACTATCCTTGAAGATAAAACAGCTGGTTTTGTGGTAAAAGTAGTAAATATTAACAGCTCAAAACATCTGCAGTTCTTGTGTTTCACTCCTCAACAATGTAACTATAAAGTTTTTTTTGGAGAGTGCACTTGGCTTCAGATGAAAGTCAGGCAGTAGTCGAAGTGTTGAATAATAAAAAAAATGCCATTGAGAACAGCAAAGCCCCCAAAGTTCCCAGTTCCTCTTGACAAAATCCTCAATAAGCGAACGCTTCCAGGTAACTCATTTAAGCCGGGGAGCAGAGTTTTGGCTCAAACTTCTAGCAATAAAATGCTGTTCCAGGAAGTAAAATCTACCACCCCTACAGGCTGAAAATAGTTCCAGACCCCTCGGCACTGCAACTTTTATAGATCCACTGTACAGCTGTATTAAATCGTACCGCTTTCTCTCCTTTTTGTAGTGCAATCAATGAATTTGTTGTGTTTTATATCCAATACTATTTTCACAGTTTCAAAACTACAATGCTAACTCCTACCTTCAACCTTTACTGGAAGTGTGTTTAGCTTGCTGTATAGCTTTCCACCTACAGCACAGTGAGGGCAAAAGAGACCATAGACTGTATTATAAGAAGTGGACGTAGTCACCGTGACGTCGGCCATTAGTTTGTGGACTACGGTTTTGAAGCCTCGAGTTCTGCATTTTTGTCCGTCGCCATCTTGGTTTTTGGCAACCAGAAGTGACACGAGAGGGTGGAGCTAAGTACAACCGAACGCTGAGTAAGGCCCCGATCACACGGAGACTAGAATAGAAACGCGTCACCCACAAAATCATTGTTTTCCTATGATACGGTGCACCTGCAGTGCTCTCTTTTCGTTCGTGTTTCTCGTCAATGTCACACTTGGCCCAGGCAGCCAATCAAATCAAGCAAGAGGCGGTCTTTACCACTTTCCTCCAATTGTTTAGATGCCAGTAGATGATGTTACAATTAACTTTCATGAACTGAAAACACACTGTGAAAGGGTTATAGTTCTAAAATGAGAACACAGACAACTCCCAGACCGGATAACGCTGTGGTAGCGACCTGTCTATCACAAGGTAGCCACGCCATAAAGCATCCCCTGCTTTATGGTCTATTTGACTCTAAGTGGGACCATAATTTACTAAATGAACATCATGCTGTATTGAAGAAGACTTGAAACTAGCGATTGGGACCATAAACTCATGTTTACAATGTTTACTGAGGTAATAAATCAAGTGAGAAGTAGGGTCATTTTCTCATAGACTTCTATACAATCAGACTTCTTTTAGCAACCAGAAGAGTCGCCCTCTGCTGGCTGTTAGAAAGAATGCAGGTTTAAGGCACTTCAGCTTTGGCTTCACTTTTCACAACCGGCGGTTGCCCACTGGAAGACACTGAAATAGCTGTATAAATGTTGAAAAGACTAACGTTTATACCTTATGTCTACAACTGGCCTGTTATCTAAAGGAGAAAAGATTTTATCACCATAGAATAAAATTCATCAAGAGACGTACATCACCGCAGCTTTTCTTTTTTGTTTTACACTCAAAGTGTTTCAGGCTGGATATTCCTTCAGGTATCCTTGAGTAAGAAACTAAATCCCTTATGCTTTCCTACTGCTGACCCCGGCCCCCTGACCTCCCTGCAAGGAGGCAAAGAAGAGGAAATTGTTCCACTAGGGATCAATAAAGTATCACATTATATACTGATTATGACTCCAAGAATTTCAGTGAATCTTTTTGCAACCGCTGCCTCACTGTAGCAGCGAGAGGAAGGAAGAGAGTTCAACTGTGTCGCTTCCAGCTGACAAAGCACAAATCCTGCCCCATTCAATCTCCATCTGATATTATCCAAATACACAATATGTGATTAACATGCCACATTTTCATGGTGCGTTAATAAGTCCAGATCCATTTTCCAGCAGAGTTACTCCGAGATTCAGCTCCGGTATATTTTCAGAACGCTGTGGCCAGGCACGGGCCATTTAGCCTTGGCGGTCGGGTTTAGGTTAACAACAAGGCCTGGGTTTGGTTATGACATGAAAAATGTTGAGAAAACCAACAGTGAGGAAATACACGAAGCACCCCGGCCACCGCCAACGCTGAACATGGACTGTGTCAGAGCGTAAAATATCAACAGAGCGATGAAATAACATACAGGCACAAGTGGTTCCACACACTTGCTCATAAACGTCACACAGTGATGGGGTTTATGAGATCTGAAAACATACAGTTAGGGATCAAGTTTTCTCTGTGTGTTAATGTAAACGTGTGTGTGTGAGTTTGTACAACAAAAGCATCTGGATAAGTTCATCTAGTTTTTTCTGAGCCACAGAATAAAACTCCTTGTCTTCCTCCAATTTCTTTCTTTTTGTCTAAACTTTCTTCTTCTCTTTCCGTGTGTGTGTGTGTGCTTATTCACGTAGCTGTTTTACATCACTGTTCACACTTCATCGACGGAGCAGCAGGGTCAAGTGTTGGAACACGGACTGAGATGTGCCTATAATGGAGACGATTTGGACGCCAACGCAGGAATCTGGCAAACACACAGCTGCAGCCTGAAGCCTTGACCCTCCACCTCACGCAGGTCAACATGACGGAGGAGATCCAGTCAAGGACAGAAATGACTCAGTGGAATTACTGGATTACTTCACGTCCGCTGCTCACGGGGGGGCTCTGAGATCACAGAGGTAGAAACAGAGTGTGTGTCCCAACATACAGTGTACGTTGCTAACATAAATTACATATAAAGTCACAGTCACAGCAAGATAACGTATAATAGAATAGAATAGAATTCATACTAATATGATGAAGGTCTGCACTCATGAAAGAAGCACTCGGTGCTGACAGTGTGCAGGAGTTCACTACCTTCTTTTGAAGCTTCTTTTGATGACTTCATCTTTCTTCTAAGCACCTGTCTACCAGGTGTGCATCATACAATGTTCCCTAAAACAATGATCAAAGATGCTATCACCAATGTATGTTTGAATTTTAGTTTGATTTAATCCTGCGGCAACTGTCTTCAGTAACTCTCCAGATTAAAAATAAAAACCATACCTGAAAGACCTGTGTTTACACCCTAAACAACACCAAGTATTTGAGTCCACTCATGTCAGTTTCATGATAGGTCACCAAGAGTTGACTAATGTTTAACTTTAGGTGAAACACTGCGCTTGTCATGGTCACTTTTAATCCAGCTGTCCAATCACAGTGGAGGAGGGGCGGGACAAATAGCCTACCACAAAGACGTGGTCAAATGTTGTGGTCTTATTATTTTTGTTATGCTATTGTTTTTATTGTTTTTACTGTGGACTTTATGGTATCCTCATGTCTGGAGTACTGGACCGAACGAATTTCCCCGTGTGGGATAACGAAGTTGATCTGAATCTGTATCTGAACCGAATGATCATACACGCTGGGATGCAAGTACTCTATCTTGTGCCGACATGTTTAGTTCTGCGGATATTCCGTATCATAGCAACCAAAGCGTCTCCGCTGAAAAAACGATGCGCCTCCAAAGTGTTCTCAAGCGCTCCCAGCTAGCGTTTTCAGCTTGGAAAGAAACGCTTTAGGGGACACGGCCCTAAGAGAAAAACTGTGTTTCTGTTACACAAAATTATGACTTTTTAAAAAAAAAATTCTAATCTTTCCTTTTTTCTTTCAAAATATTGGATAGTTTAAGGCCTCTGAACTTAATTGTAGACATGTGCAACCTGTAACAGAGGGCTTCGTGTACTCCTTGCTTTGTTTTAAGGGATTACAAGCCAAGAAGTTTGGGAAAGGCTCCTCTGGAGTGTAAAAACCAAGAATTTCAACCGCAAGTGTGTGTTATGTCCTGAGGGGATGCAGAAGGTGCACGGTCTGTTTAAGAGGCACCAGGTCAGATATATTTAGCAATTTGCTCCAACCTCAAACCATTCTGGCTTATAAAAACTACTGTCATATCCCAAAAATAGATGATGTCCCCATCAGCAAAGTGTATCCTCTCCCCTGTGTGACGGTCAGCTGCACAACAGGAGGCAGAAACATTACAGTAACTCCTTAAGGATGATGGACGGTGAAACAACTTACTAATGTACTAATGGACTCCTACCAGATTCCCAACACATACTTGTAGTCAACTGAAGCAATAAATTCCTCAGCGTTTGCTATATTGACCCAGAAAGCTGAATTCTCCTTCTCACGGAGCCGTGCTGGCAGTTGCCTACATATACCAGGATGCATTGTGCGCGAGCTTCTGACGCCCGAAGGGTCCCCACGGCTAATGCAGCCACAGCCTCGGCCTCTCTCTGCTGCATTACTTCGGTTGTATACTTTGGCTCGAATAAATATGGCTGAAACTAAAAATCCCAGCTGAAACAGCCTGTAGTTCCTCCTCGCATCCAACTACGTCACTGTCACGTCAAATGACGTCGCTGGATGCAATAAGAACAACAGATTTTGCAGCTAGAAACTCAGCTTCCTGGGTCATTATAGCACGCACTGAGGAATTCATTACTTTAATTGACTACATTTACCATCAACACTGATTGGACATTCACATAAAAGGTGGTGAATTATACCTTTAAGTGTGTGTATGTGAATGAGCATGTGTTTGTGAACATGTGTATGCAATTTCTATTTATTATTGACTGCTTAAGTGTGTATTAGTGCATCTGCCTGCATTTACGTGTATCTGCCTGAAAGCGGGAACATGTGCACTATCTTTTGCATCCAAATGCATTTGTGTGGGTGTGTACTGTAATGGTGCCTGTGTGTGTGCGCGCATGTATACGTGCGCTCGTCCAGCTGCTGCCTGTGTAACTCTAGTAAACATCAAGGCAGCGCTTTACTTTGCTGAATTAACGAATCTCTCACATCCATCGCCACGCGCCGCCTTTGAAACGCACACCGCCAGCCTCGGCTCAGCACTTTGAACTCACGATCGTTCTCTCCCTCGCCCACCCTGCTCTTCCCTGTATCAAATTATACTCCAGTTAAATATCTACTCATTAGTACTTTAGTAGTTTTCTCCCCATTTGACCTCTTTCTCATCTCACATCCCTGAATTCAGTTTCACAACTCGGACCGGAGATCACAACTGCCGCGGGGACACACGAGGTGGAGAAGACGGAAAACAACTTTTCTGCTTTTGGTTTCTTACAAACTGAGCAAGCTTCTCACCTACTTCACTATTCCCATAAGACTCATCCACTCTTTATTATTACTGACTATTCATCCATGATTCCTGATGTTCTTTCATTTAATGGTTTCTACAGTCAGAGTCATTTCAGATCTGATGTGTCATCTGTTAAACCTTGATTATTTAACTATAAAACAACAAATAAGTACTTGATACAAAGCAAAAAACAAAAAAAGTATTCCTCAATAGGTTCTCTAGAGTACATAAGTTACTGTACAAGCAGACAAAGTCAATCCAATTAAGTAAGATTTGCTTTTGTAAATACAAAACAAAATAAAAAAACACAAGCTAATATCTAATTTTCATTTGAGTAAGTGTTTTATACTTATGTGTACATACTTGTTATTAAGCAGTGGTGGAATGTAACTACGTACATTTACTCATAGTACTGTACATAAGTTCAATTTTGAGGTAGTTGAGACTAAAATATTGTACTTTTTACTCCACTACATTTATTTGATAAATTTAGCTACTAGTTACTTTGGAGATTTAGATTATTAATATAAATCAACTAATACATTATTATATATTATTATAGGTTAAGCTACCCAGCAGTTAATAAAGTAATTAAAAGCAGCTCCACCTTTACCAGCTGCAATATGAACACATTAAAGCACACATTAAAGCATCCCTGATTATAATCCAGTTATATTATAATATGATTCTTAAATGGGCCATTCTGCATAATGAGTACTTTTACTTTTGGTATAGTAAGTATAAGTATATTTTAAAGGGTAACTTAGGTATTTTTCAACCTGGACCCTATTTTCCCCTGCTTTGTGACTACTAAAAAGTGACTAATGGGGACAAAAATTTCTGAAACTGGTCCAGTATTGAGGGAGAACGCTGCAGACGACAGTCGCTAAACAAGTTGTAAAGTAATCATTTGAGGCAACCTGGTACTGTCAGTTCACCTCCACTAAAAGTGCTTGTTTTTGCCACTGACAGGCTCAGATTGTTACTATAAGTTACTGACAACATTATGGAAAGGAGCCCTTCAGAGAAATAAAACCATTTTTCTTATCTTTCGTTTTCCATTTGTCATTGTGTCATGTGACTTGTTGCCTGAAGAGACAACGGTGGAAATGTGAGTGAGACTTTGAGAGAGGAGTGGCAGCTGATTTAGCTGATTTCAACAATGTGGATGAGACTTCTCCTTGAGAGGGACTCGGACACATTAACAAACAGACCGGATCAAGTGAAAGGTAAGAAAAACGTTTCAATTTTTCTGTAGGGTCCTTTCCATAATGTTGTCAGACACTTATAGTAACAATCTGAGTGGCAAAAACAAGCACTTTTAGTGGACGTAAACTGACGGTGCCAGACTGCCCCAAATGATTACATTGCAGCTTGTTTAGCGGCTTGCGGCTGCAGCATTCTCCCTCTATACTGGACCAATTTCAAAAATTGTTGTCGCTAATAATCACTTAAACACAAAAACATGGGAAAATAGGGTCCAAGTTGAAAAATACCTCAGTTATCCTTGTAGTTGCAGAGCAAATATGCTGGCTTTTAAACATTAGTGGAATCAGATTCCCTGACTTTACATTAAATATTTCTTGAGATATTTCTCTCGCTTCTCTTGCAGTTAACTCCACCCACCCAGTATTCCCAGGAAAATAATCTACACATTATAAATTATTAGTGGCTTCTATGTGACCCATGTCTGCCCACTGCTGCTTTAAACTGTGATCCCTGCTGGAATGTCAGAGAGGCCTTAAAACACGTCACACTTCAAAGCAACTACTGGACCTCTCGAGTGTGGGTATGTCACATGCATGTGCACAAGTGTGTGCACGAGCTTGTTTGCTTTGCACATACTTGCATGTATGATTGTTTCTGCATAGAGCTGCATGCATGCTCACTGATGTGCCAGCGAGTGTTTGCACGCCCTTGTGTGTTACGTGTTTTAGTGTGTGTGTGTGTGCGTCCGTCTTGTTTAACTTCAAAGATGCTGGCACACTCTGCAGTGTGAGGCTACACGCTGACAGGCTGTCTTTGATGAACTATTTACAACAATGTAAAACTAACCCGCTCATCATGATGCACCGCCGGGCGATGTTTCAACATGACTCACCCCGACGCCTGCTTTGTTCAACATTGTTGTTACTCAGAGCCGTTTGTGGATTAATAATAATGCAACTTTTCATCTGCACCCAGTGGGATGCTCTCTCGCTACTTACTCACCTCCAATAGTCAGTGTTTTTACGGGTAACATCTCAGCAGATGCTTATATCTGTTTGGTCTTGTAGTGAAGGAGTGTATGTGTACATGCCTGCTCCAAGTTTGGACTATGAAACTGGGTAAAACTAAGGCTACATCCACACTAATATGTTTTGGTTTTAAAATGCATAACTTTTGCTACGTTCATGCCTAGCGTCAACACTACTATGGCGTTTTCGAGCCCCTAAAACGGAGACGTTTGAAAACGCTGCTGACCTCGTTTTAGTTTTAAAACTCCAGGGTTGAGTTTTAGTCTGGATGGGCTGAAACGGAGACCTTTGAAAACGATGACGCTGACACCCACGTTTGCTTCTTGATTGGGTCTTCACTGATTCGTCAAACCCCATCAAGTGAACCTTTTCCGGAAGAAAACATCAGCATCGACCACTAGTGGTTAATTTCAATGTGGATAACGAGTTACAAGCGTTGCTGAACTTTTTGTATATGTTAGCAGCTGTTGAGCAGTTAAATTCTGCATTTTATAGTGCTACTACTGCCTACATATGCAGGAGGCATTCTATTATTCGAGCGCTTTGCATCAATTCCCGTGTCCTGCGCTGCTTCCTGTTTACACCGGCACACGCATGCCCAGTTTCAGGCGTGGTAGTATGGATGGAGATTAATTCTGAAACAACCGTAAAACGCTCATCTGGACAGAGGTCATTTGTGTTTTAAAACGCTGTATTAATGTGGATGTAGCCTACGTAACACAGTGCATCAGGCAGTTGTCTGCTGCTGTCATGTAAAATCTCTTCACCACAAGGTCATCTACAGGTTGAGGGAATTTCACGCCCTTCACGCATCCTTTCAAATCCGTATTGCACACTTTTTTACAATAAAACAACTGCACTTTTCTTTTGTGACACAGCGGCATTAAAGATACCACATGCTCAGAGTGTCAGATGGATAGATGCAGACAACCAGTAGTAGTAAAGTAGGAGGAGAAGGGTCTGCGTGGGCTGACAGCGGCTTAACTCTGCGGCTTGTTCTCATCGTTTAACGACATGTCTGACAGCATCTACACATCCTCCTCTCTGCCTTCCTTTCTTCTTACTTCTGTTTCCACTTGTCGTCAGAGCTTTGGTCTTCGGGCCAAGTAGAGTTACAGCCGAGAACCGAAAAGGACACACTCAGCTCGTCACGGCGGCTTAAATCCGACAAACGTTGGCATGAAGCGCTCCGAACGCCCCTTCAAACAATGCTCGCATACAGAGAAATTGTCTAAGGATGTTAGCCTTGAATGAAAGCGTGGACGATCTTGTAAAACCTCTGGAGTTTAAAGGAATTTAAAGGGCGTTGAATTTAGTGCGTAGATACAAAATTAACCACAAAGAGATGTAAAAAAAAACATCCAAATGTAGTATACGTGCATATATATAAATGTAAAATAGAGTGAGAACAGAGGAATGTAGAGAAGAGATTGTGGCCACAGAGTGTGTGTGTGTGTGTGTGTATCAGTTTTCAGCAAGCTGTCACACTGATCAAACTCCAGGCTGATAGCAGCGGCGCCGCAGAAACATCGCTGTGTTTGCCTAAGAACCATGGGGGAAAACTGCACACACACACACACACACGCACACACACACACACACACACACATCTTATCCAGACAACACAGCGAAAACATATTGTGCATGCTTTTATGTGAAATATAATGCAGAGGAATGCAGCCATATTATACAAGTAAGCACATGCAGACACGCACACCTGACGGCTCCGAACAAAACCAGTCTGTTAGAGCTCATCTCACGTTTTACGGTGACATTGTCTGTTTCAGATTACATATAATTTCAGTTGATATTTCAGTCAGCAGTCATTTTCTGTAATCAGTATTTCTTTGTCTGCCTTTTTCCCCTCAGCTATGTTAAAGCATTTTATCAAACTTCCTGGAGCTGAGATATGGCACGATGGCAGCTTTAAAAACAGTTTAGTCTACCCGCCTTCTCCAACCACATGACAAGAAAACACTCAATAGGCAACAAGGCTTTATCAAATCCAGATAAAACACTGGCTTTGGGATACATAGCTGAAACTGTGATAAACCTTTTGATAAGTGGAACAAGTTTTTCCATGCCTGCCTCTCTGAAAGCGAGCGTTTTTTTTCCCCCTGTTGCATCCCGCCTGCTTGTTGTCAGCGTGGTGGGATTGGAAAAGCCAGATGTAACTGCTGGAATCTGAAGAGCGACAAAAGGAGAGAGCGAAGGGGAGGGAATCTCTGAGCGTAATTCGCTCTTCACGTCGTCATTAAGACATCAAAGCGGCTGCAGAAGATACAGGGCTTTTCAGCGCTGGCACAAACGCATTCTCTGGGAGAGAAGAGTAACGAAGAACAGGAGAGAAAAGAAAGGAAAGGAGAGGGAAGAGGAGGAGGGATATTGCGTGTTGAAGAACCAGTCTTTGGCTTTGATGACGGCGCAAGAGCGAGGCAGCAAAAAGCAGACAAAAGTTTCTAAAACTTCAAAAGAAGCCTTTTTGTAGCGCAGGTCCGCTCTCCCTTTCTCCTTGATTCTTCCATTCTTCCCTCTCCCTCCTCTCTTCAAACATGTCTTTGCTAATTGCCAGACCCTGTTCTGCCCTTCGCAGGCTCTCCACTCCTCTCAGGTCTATTCAGCAGGGGGGGTTGTTACGGCAAGGAGGCCTAATAACCCGCCCTGGAGCGGGACAATGGAGCCTGCAGGGCCAGCGACAAAATCCCAGCCCTAATGAGAAAAGACTCCTTCAGCGAACAAGCAGGTCTGTCAATAGACTGGCCTATTATTGAGTTACAGGCTGGGGGGTGGGCTGGGGGCACAGCGTGTGTGTGTGTGTGTTTTACTGCGTTTAAGCCGAGGGTGCATCTGTCTTTGTATGTAATAGAGACATAAAGCAATAAAGTAAAACTAGAGTATGAGCTGGAAGAAAATCAAAGTAAGAAAGAGAGTGTGTTTATATGCATGTGTGTCTGCATTAGTGTGTGTGTGTGTGTGTGTGTGTGTGCTGCTCCCTCCTGAGGGCAACAATAGTGAACAGGACAAATCCTCCAGACCGCATAATGGCCACTAAGCTGTCTATTCAGAAGTACACAGCTCCCCTGCTATCTGCTCTGATCAGACATGAATACCGCCACTCACCCATTCACACTCCCTTCCCCTCCTCCCTTACAATACTCTCTGAATCTTTCTTATTCTCCTCATCTATCTATCTGTCGACATGGTAATATCTCCCAATTGTAGTTCATCACAGAAAATGTATGTCAGCAATTTCAGTATTTTTCAAAGTAAAAAAATCCTGCTTCATATCTTTGTTGGTCACAATTCTCAACAGTAATATCCAAATTTAAGGGATCTTTATCAGAAATTTTGTTTGTGCTTCTTTATGTTAAAAAAAAAAAATTAACTTTATTACCAGGGTGCCAGCCCTGTCTCCTAAATATTACGTTCCCATACAACTAAACTGCATTCTCAATTATGTTTCGAGGGAAACATATTTTGTCGCGGATTATGTTTGTCTGTGACGTATCACGTTTGTAATGATAGTCAGCGGACGGCCGCAGCAATTGACGTAGTACAACGAGCAACGTGCAGGGCATGTGACTTACTAGATTGAGCGACCTTTAATAAAAATGACGTGGTATAATAACGAGATTAACAGTTGAGAAAGGAAGGTGGGAGTGGTGGTGGATGGGTCAAATAAACACAGGAATTTCCTCCGAAAGGAAACTAAAAGTCAATGTTCGCTTATTTTTGTTGCCTAGCGAAGTAGTTTTGTTACTCCCTGGGCGCTTTACAGCAGTTTTGTTTCAATTTACAATGTTAACCACGTGTTTAAAACTGTGACTGTAATCCGGGAGAAAATGCGTTTCCCTCGAAACGTAATTGAGGATGCAGTTTAGTTGTATGGGAATGTAATGCATGTCATTCCCCTACGCTCTTTTCCTTTATTTCCTGTCCCTTTCCACTGTCACTGTCAAATAAAGGGATAAAATGCCCCAAAAAATAATCTTTAAAAACAACTATTAATGACCAATGTATGGTATATCAGAGATTTATTTACCTTTCAAATATTGATATTGACCTGAAAGTCTTGATAAATCGTTCTATCTATCTAATCCTCTTGGTAATTTGGTATTTGAAGGAGTTTGACCCTGTTCCTCCATCTGTCGTGCTCCCTGCCTCTCCCTCCTCTTTCTTAATCCCTCTTCTCCTCTCTTCTTTCCTTCCGTCTCCACCTCTTCCTCCTCCCAATCATTTCTGCAGTGTGTGTGTGTGTGTGTGTGTGTGTGTGTGTGTGTGTGTTTGCACTGATGAGGTTTTGGAGAGGTTAACCCCTCTGCCGTGAGAATGCAGAGTCGTTGTTATTGCGTGTGAGGGAGCGGGAGTTATGCAGCGAAGGATGCTGAAGCACCTCGTTTGCTTTCAGTTGTAGGAGGAGTGGGGTGTTGGGTTGGTGGTGGGTGGTTGTTAAGTGAGGGGGAGAAGGACACGTCTCCTACAAGCACCACTCTGAGAGCACTGAGTGTTTCCTTGAGAGGATTTGTTGATGCCTTTCACATGTCTGAACTCTGCCTGCTTCATGTTTACTCACTCAGTCGCTTCTTCACTAACTTCACTGCTGAAATTGATTAGATGTTTGACAATAATGTATCAACCAGATTTTTGGTAATTGATTGATATTTTTGTCACGGGAAAGATACATGCATTATTTTTCACTTATGGAAACGGCCTTGGCGGAGATTTGCGCGCTCCAAGTGCCCTTCTAATTTCATATGACTTTCATTTGTTTTTGTTTTTTTGGACAAATTTTAAGATGTCACTTCGGCTTATGGTAACTGGGGTT
>CAKAKR010062572.1:62745-112148 GCA_916700685.1 Adelosebastes latens
CTCTGCCGTGAGAATGCAGAGTCGTTGTTATTGCGTGTGAGGGAGCGGGAGTTATGCAGCGAAGGATGCTGAAGCACCTCGTTTGCTTTCAGTTGTAGGAGGAGTGGGGTGTTGGGTTGGTGGTGGGTGGTTGTTAAGTGAGGGGGAGAAGGACACGTCTCCTACAAGCACCACTCTGAGAGCACTGAGTGTTTCCTTGAGAGGATTTGTTGATGCCTTTCACATGTCTGAACTCTGCCTGCTTCATGTTTACTCACTCAGTCGCTTCTTCACTAACTTCACTGCTGAAATTGATTAGATGTTTGACAATAATGTATCAACCAGATTTTTGGTAATTGATTGATATTTTTGTCATTAATTAAGCACTAGCATCAAACTTGGTACAGCTTTACAAATCCCAAGATTTCGTTCCTTCTCTTCAGCAGGATTACGGAAAAACTACAAGCCCAAAGAAGAACCCATTACATTTTGGAGTGGATCCAAATCACGGGAAAGATACATGCATTATTTTTCACTTATGGAAACGGCCTTGGCGGAGATTTGCGCGCTCCAAGTGCCCTTCTAATTTCATATGATTTTCATTTGTTTTTGTTTTTTTGGACAAATTTTAAGATGTCACTTCGGCTTATGGTAACTGGGGTTCAGTATCTTTGAATGTATCAATACTATACGATATGCCCAAAATCTTCCATCACGGTATATGTGATCTTATATCAGGGTAACGGTATATATCAGTTCACGATACAGTAATTGTTCTGATTAAGAAATGGAAGTGTAACAGGTTTTAAGGTTAACAGGTGTAAATAAACACCAGCCTGACTGAATATAAAAATCACAATAATTAGTATTTAAGGGTATACCAAAAGAAAAAAAAGACTTGACTTTTTGCATTACCTTGCAAGACAGGTGGATTCGCGAGATTGCGATTTCACAAGATCATGTGCGTTGACGCGTGACTCACGAGATTCCGCGAGAATTGCTACCACCGTGGAAACAGTATTGCCATATCTCTATTGGTGGAGACATTTTCACTGTCGCACGGTGTATACCGTCATATCACCCGACCCTACTGTACGATATCAGACTTTTAATATGGATATAAAAACAACACTTTATTTGAGACCTTGCTTTGACTTCTTTCTGCAAATCCCTTTTCTTTACTTAAAAAAAAGAAGCCAAAGTTCTCAAATATGAAATGGTGTCTAAACAGTTGTACAAGAACCAAAATTAAAATGTCTAAAAATGGCAAAGATTTGATTTAAATCAGGAACTATGTGACCAGAACTGTATGCAAGCTTCAGTACAGTTTGGATACTTGGTGTTATTGTCTCTACCAAAAAAGTATTGAGGGTTCAATATTCAGCCCTTCTGCTAACTGATAATATTTATCTGTACTTCATTTTAGCAGTTCACTTTTAAAATAATTTGAATATTATGGTAATCAATAATGAGAATATTTCTTAGGTGAAGTGCAAATTCTCCACTCTTGCCTGCACACTTTCCCTCCTTATCACCAATATCTCTCTACCGTTTTCTCCTCACTTCCCCCTCTCTCTGCCTCCTTCCTTCTCCCATCTTTCGTTACCGTTGGACTCACACTGAGGAGTTTGGTCTTAATTACATTAAACAAACTGAGGAACTTTAAAGCAGCCCACATCCTCAAGTGCTCACTTTCCAAATAGTTTTACTCATATTTGGGGACAGAACGTACTTCGTGATATGAGTAATAGTGCACCAAATGACCCGTGTTAAATTCTGCTACATTTGTTACTTATTATACTTATATTTTGTACTCAGAGGATGCCAGCGATGCCAAAACACACACAGGGAAGTAAAGTTACACCTCATATTAGCTATGGGAGAGTTGCTGTGGAAACCCAGAGTGAAAACACGTTTGCTTAAGATTTTGAGAACAGCTGGCAGAGGAAGTTTAAGGCAAATTCCACCTTAAAACACAATTTACAAAGGAGAGACAGAGCGAGGGGTAGGTAGCAAGACAAAGGGGATGTGTAGGGGACAATGCGAAAAGAAAGAATTGATGCATTTAACTTATTGATGTCTATTTATGTTGATTAATTCAAAAGCAACACAAAATAAAAAACACAGGTGGAGGCAGACGTGAAGAGTTGTGTTCAGAGCAAATCTGACTTTGCACCCATGTAGCATCGGAGCTGGAAGATTTGAGAGAAGTAATGCAGTCGGGAAGCTGAACTGAAGAGATTTCAAGTTTCAGGGATGGACGATAACATTTGAACTCTCCAAAATCATAGAAGACGAGTGCATTACTTGTGTTTTAGGGTGGATTTCTCCTTCAGAATGACTCACTGCTCGGGACCTGGAGAAAAAGGCCCGCTGACTGACAGATGGCATCTCGTACGGAGGATTGAAGTTAAAGCTAGCAGAGGGTATTTAAGACCCATTAGGGGTCTATGGGAGCTTGACTTGGCACACAATCAGTAGACGCAAGCCATACTCACTCACTCACACACACAGAAATGCACATACGCGAATGTAAATGGAGCATGAAGGCAAACAGAAGGAGGGGAAGAATGAGGAGCTGAAAGACGCTCAAGAGAAAAGACGTCTCCTATCGGCTGTTGGAGCGGGAGGACTACGACCACAGGGGGGGTTTAAGAGAGAGAGAAGAAGAAGAAAGAGAGTTGAAGTAGGTGAGAGGAAGGACAAAGAGAGACAAATCTGAGAGAGAAGGTGACGAGGTGCAAGAAATGAGATGCAGTTTTGGTGATGAGGCAGATAAACTTTGAACAATCCCTTCCTGTAAAAAATTGTTTTCATTGACGTCCTCGATAATTAGTTGTTTCTCTATGTTTTTGAAGCTAAATGCTTCAAGTGTTGTGGTGTTTTTACAGTGCAACTATCAATCAATCAGTGTGGAGGTACGGCTGAGTGTTTCTTTTCTTTGCTCTCTTTATGAAGTTTGAGTTTCTATAGAAACAGCAGATACACCTCTCTTGATCCCGACAGTGTTTTGGATTCGAGCGAGACATCTCAACCTGTTTGAACCAAAACTTCCATCGCTATTCTTTTTTGTTCTCAAGACTCGTTGACGTCTTCAGATTAAAGCCAGGAAAAAAAACAGAAGCTTTATTCTTTTCTCTCTCTGTGTGTCTCCGTCCTGTCCATCGTCTTTCCGTCTCTTTGCTGGAAGTGAAACGAGGCAGAACGAGAGGATGTGGGACAGACAGACGTGAAATGGAGGCCAGGGCCTCCGAGGAGTGCGTGATTTCGTTCACATCTGTCTGAGATGTGTGTGTGAGCGCATGGAAAATAAAAAATGTTTTTCCTGTCCTGTCTCATTGATATGTAGATGCACAAAGATACAATACATATCTCTTTGCATCTGAGTGTTTGTCTCAACTGGACCCGACAACAAGGTGGAAAATAGCTTTTGAAACTCCATTCATTCCTCCCCGTCTGTGATTCCACAATCCCCCCATTCTCTTTCATATGAGCATGAACGCACCAGCATGTTTACATCTCTGTGCCACCCTGATTTCCGCAGGAGCAGCTTTGTCTACCTCGCTGTACGGGCGGCATGTTGTTACAACAGGAGGAGCAACATGAACTGAACAGATCTGATGCAGAGCAGCATGAAATGACGGTGATAGAGCAGCCGTTATGCCTTCAAAAGATACAAAATTTTGTATGTTGAAATAAAACAAAAGGTGAGGAGGCTATCCGTTAACTTTTAGTATCTTTTTTTCAGTCAGAAGAAGAAAGAAGCAAAAGGAGAAACCCAGGAGAGAAACTTCTACATGGGATCGGATTCAAGGCCAGTCAAGGCAATAATATACTTCAAGAGGAGGGGGGCCAAACCACTCGATGATTTCTTTTTCATGTTCTGTAAATCATGATCGAGACCCCCCAAAAGATCCCCCGTGAGGCCTCAAACCCTCAACTGAAAACCAACCGAGCGGTTCCTGCAAACCAGCGAGCTGCAGCTCCAGATTCACTCTGCATTTTTCTGCCATTAGCGAGAAAGTGCTGCGTGTGTAACCTGAGCAGAAGAATCTGGTGGTAAAAAAACTAAATCCACAACACACACACACACACATGCTGGCACACACACATTCAGAAAAATACAGCGAGACAGGCACAGCTGCCCTGGTGTGTTTGTAAGTAGGTGTGTGTGTGAGAGAGAGATTGGGTTATTTGAGATTGTTTTTAGGCACTGTGCAATTACACACACGCATTCATTTGTGTGTGTGTGAATGACTCATACCAATTAGGCTGCAAACCTTGGCCACCTCTACATCCTCTGCAGACGAGGCACCAGATATCTAAATTAAAAACTACGTAATGTGAGAACACAAAAACAGAGGAGGTATCAGGACGGAGGAACTGAGGGAGAGAGAGAGAGAGAGAGATGATGCTGGTCTGCAACCTGATCTCATGTGTTAGTTTTTGGCCCGGAAGACAGCTGCAGTCTCACACATGCAATGCAGAGAGAATAAACCTGAATGAAGTAGGGCTGCACCTAATGATTATTGTTTTAGCAATTAATCTAATGACTAATTTATCAATTATTCTAAAGATTATTTTTTAAAATTCCTGATTAATATAACAATTAATTTACCCAAAATATATATATAAAAAATTTGTCTGATTAATATTTCAATATTTTATTCAATCCTATTTGACCCTGACCCTGATCAGAGGTCATTTGTCTGATCAGATGCCTGATCAGACAAATGCTGGAACTCAAACTAGGGATGTCACAGTGAGGAAATTTTCCCACCCGGTTAATAAACTTTTGAAAACACCGGTGTTACCGATTACACCGGACATTTTACAAGAAAAGATGACGCTCAATATCTGTAGAGCGCTTACTTTGATCTTTAACATTGAATGGATGTGTGTCTGGCCCGGTTGAGCTTTTGCTGCAGGGCCGCAGGTTTCCTTCCGGTTTCCTCCTGCACGGCGATTGCCTCATTAACATTATCGTTCCCTTATAGCCTTGGGTTTAAATCCAATCTGATTAATATGCAGTTAATTTGTATTGTATTCCGTATTTTTGCATCAGTGTGGGGCTAGGGAAATAATAGAACTGATTTACAGACTGTAAAAACAGTCTGTAACGTTAGTTTAAGCCATTTTCCCACTCCTACATGGTCGTTAAAGTAAACAGAAAATATTAAACGGACGAATAACAATGTCGTTCTCAGGGGGAACCCATACTTTACCGTAACAGCAGCGGTGCAGAAATGATTTTTAATATGCAAATTGATGTGTTTTTGTAATCGATGACGTCGACGAATCGCCCCAGCCCTTGAATGAAGGAGCGTGATTTGCTTTAAAAGAACTGTATGTGAAAGCAGAACTGAAGCAACAATTTCAAATCATTTAGTCCGCATGCAACATCACATTGGATTGTCATGACATACTGGACTGAGCCGTGTGACGTCAGGATGTCAGTCTGTATTAAGTGATAATTGATTTCAGATGAGTATTCATGGATTGATCCTGGCATAAAACTACAGAGCTTAATTCGAGAAAATGTAAAACAGAATCATTTTTCTAAACCAAGTCCAGTTTTGTGTATATTTTCCATTTGTCACGTTTCATCTCGCGCTTCCATTTTTCTTATTTCAACATTCATTATGTCGCCGCCGCTTGACGAACATAAATCATATAAAAGCTAATTTATTCAAACATACAGTACGTCTACGTTTAATATCTTTCTCTGGCTCTCTTTGTTCTCCAATTATGACCAGATGTCAGCTGCTATGGCTGAGCTCTTAAATCACCACAAATCATCACACCAGTCACTTATGAATGGACCTGCATGCACACACACACACACACACACACACACACACACACACACACACACACACACACACACACACACTGTCAGACAAAAGTGTGTTGATGAACATTTTCATTAAAACTTGAAACCGCATTTTCTCATTCACATGCACTAAAAACACACTAACACACGCACAGACACGACTCCAGACCGCTTCCTTCCTTCTTTCTTACGCACGGCTTCCCAACTCTGCTCCAGACACGCTCCCTTTGTCATCACATCTGGTTTGAACTATAAATTTTGTATCATTCACTCTTCTGAGAGGAGGGAAACAATTTCAGAATTTCATACAAGCAACTACAAAAAGACAGACAGCAGAGATGAAGAAGAGAGATCAAGAGAGAGAGAGAGAGTAGGAGGAAGAAACGAGGGCTCTCCTGGACATTGAGGTTTGTTGAGCAGAAATAAATACAGTTTCACTTTACTGGTGGTCCCATAAATCTGCGTACACCAACGCAAACCTCTCAGATAAACAAGCACACACACATAGACTATTTACTCACGCAAACATTTGCCAACCTACGTACAATAAAAGAGCAAACACTTCAAGGAATCTTTTAATTTCCCTCCGCCAACGAAAGCCTGCCTTCACAAAAAAATGCTTCTCCATCACTTCCAACCACCGGGCAGCGGTACAGTGAATGTTTTACTGCAATCAAATACTATTGCGTCCGAGAAAAAATGGGAAACTGTGAAAATATTGATACAAATTAAAGCGTGGTCGGAGAAAAATGAGCCGGCCCGACTGAAGGAAGGAGGAATGACGGTATGAGATTGAGTGTTAATAGGAAAAAGGTGTTAAAGAGAGTTTGGGTTAGAAATTGAGAGGGAAAGACAATAAGGCGCAGGTGTGGGCTCATTACTGTGAAGCGGAGCGGCCAGAGAATAATTACCACAGGACCACACAGGAGGAGGAGGAGGAGAGGAGATGAAGGCAGGGAGGAGGAGGAGGAGGAGGAGAGATGGGAGGAGGCAACAAAACTACAACACAAACCATCACTTCTTAGACAGACAAAACTGCATCCCCCTCAGCATGCTTTGAACACCATTGCCTATGCAGATTGTTCCAGCTATGAAAACACCACTATCCACGCTAACTGCCTCTCTAAGGAGATGCTGTGTGCATGATTCCTGGCTTGAATTACAGGGCGGGGGTCATGTTTGAAGGTTAACCTGGTGGAGCACAAAGTATCTCAATGCACCATTTGTGTAATCTGCAACCATGTAGTGATGTAGCCTCTTGTGGTGACAATGTCTTCATCCTAGTTTGCTTACGATATGATGCAGTGATATGTAAAAGTTTTTGTCTTAATAAAATATGTTTGATGAGTTCAATTCATGAGTCTCATGAGGGAAATTTTCACAAGAATTTATGTCAGCCTATGCCAAAATAAAAGCTCTAGAGTTTTCTAAGGGTGCTTTCACAAGCCAACATTTAGTCGGTTTTAATCGTACTCTGGTGCGGACCAAAACAACCTGTCTGAGACCGCTTACGAGAGGTGGCCTCTGGAGTCTGGTTGAGTTGGCGAGAGCATAGATTAAAAAAAGAAAACACAGTAATAAACACAGACTGTATAACTGTCCGACAGCAAGGTAAAGCGGTGAAAACATTCTAAACATTATGTACACTTAAACTGATATTGATGTTTTTTAGATGAGCCTTTCTTTTAGGAGGCTAAAATAAATTTTGCTGCTGGCCCCGTCCACACCAGTACATTGCTTTGTTTCTGTGCGGCAACTTCTCCAAACTGGGGGCGTGCCGACCATCATCTACTGTAAGTAATACACTGACTATGGATAAGTACCTCATACAACCCCACTTCAAAACACCCAAACGATCCCTTTAAAATTAGATTGTTTTGTCAACTACACCTACAGTATATTGTTTGAGGTGCATAAAAACAGCCTACAATTACATCTAATAAACAGTTTCAAATTTACATTTAAATCTATGTGTGTAAGTTTGGGTGACATTACTGTTGAGGGTCTTTAGCCAAAGAGGAATCTTTGACGATTAAAATAGTCTTTATTTCACATGGTAAGGTCGTGGTTCTCAATGGCCAAATGATAAAATCCTGTTTTGCTCATGTGGGTTCACACTGTGTGTGCGCGCATATCTGAAAGTGAATGAAAGGGACGGTGAATGAGCGTGAGTGAACGAGGGAGGGAAAGAGGGAGGCAGCAGCTGTCTCTCTGGATGACCTCAGCGGCAGCTGCTGCCCCCCCCCCTCCGCCCTGCTGCCCTCTGTATGCCAGCTCGCCTTTGAAGTTCAGGTCAAGACCGATACAGCTTTGGATCACATACCGATAATGATTACTGGAGAATAAAAGCACTTTGTTTACTGCTAATATGCCAAGTTATTGTACCAACTAGGATGATAAATGTATTCGTGCAACTAAAATTAGAACGCACACATGACAGAAACAGAAAATGTACTTTCAGGGATGTTTCATTATGTAGTTTAAGCGGCAATAATAGCTACAATATTGTTAATTGGTTTAATGTCACAAATCATTAACTCTCAAACAGTCTTGTAAACAAAGAGTGCAATAAAATGCACAACTTTATTGGTAATCCCTGACGTCATTCTGTTTTCCTGCTAGCGGTGCTTCTTTTATGATTCCCAGTTTGGTAATAAAATCTTGTTCACAATCATTGAAACATAGAAAACATCGGCTGGAAATATCTGTATAGAGCGTTTTACTGGAAGCCGTCTTTGAAGTGCCGACGGCGGGCAGAGAGAGATGCTTTAGTCGGACTCTCTGGAACGCTGGAACCTGACACACACACAGGTTGGCATGTAGGCAAACACATGGACTGATGCACACACACACACAGAGGGGTGTGGAGACATTGCAGCACACGGACACACACTGACTTGCATGTGTAAATGTGCACTGGCACACTGTCTTCCCTCCAGGTATTTTGTTTACATGAATAGGAGTCGAGTGAAGCAGCTATTTGAGTCCCAGTATAGAGAGAAACACACCTGTATTTGAGTCCAAAGGGTCACCGACTACAGCCACCACATGACAACTCATAGTTTGTACAAGTCAATTACAATTATGGCAAAAACTCATTATCATGATTACTTTGGTCAATATGAAGATCCCGATTATTTAAAACGATTAGTCACTGACTTTGGAAACATCATGCATTTAAAAAGACAATTTTGTAGCCTACATTTTAAAGTTAAATGCATCAATCAGGTGCACTTTGAGAGCAAAATTAAGATCTTTGAATAACTTGTGCTCTTGTAAACAAGTTTGTGCTGTAGTAAACAATTTAATCATAAACACATTGATTGTATAGATATTAATGGTGATAACACAGCAAAAAAGTCACACCCACAAAGCATGGTAAACGAGACGGGGTCCGTGTTCTTAGACGGGTTGGGTGAGTTGCCGACATCGGCGCACTGAGGACAGTCCGCCCCGGTTGATAGTCGCACCGGGAGCAGGGAGCTCCGTCCCTCCATGCAGGGCACAGCGAGCACTAGGTGGCGAGGTCTGGGCAAGGGGTGCTGTAAAGCGTCACCTTCACCCCGGGCGTTTCCAAGCCAACCTAGAGCCGGTCGCAGTGCCAGCACGCTCCCACGATGGGATCCTCCCACACTAAGCGGCTGTCCCTGACCCACAGAGCGAGGTGAAAGCACACCACTGTAAAGGGAAGGGGTGCGCTGGATTTATAACACCGGACCAAACAAGAGCGTCATTGCGAAACGGAATCCGGCACAATCATTTTTTTTATGTCCATTATCTGGTTTTCATAATCGTTGGAAGCCAAAATCGTAATTGAAATTTGATTAATCGCACAGCCTTACAACTCATAGATTTTTACAAATCACACCAACACATGAAGACACACACACCCAGACATACTGACAACCGACTCAGCTTTCTGGATGTGAAGTTGAAAAATTATTATGTAGAAAAAAACAGAACAAGGCACAACAATGTGTCTTTTATAGAGACTTCAAAATTGAGACAGGCTTGACATTTCATATTACACTGACGCAATGTTCTACTCACAAACAAAAGCATCTCCTTTAACAAATGCCTCCTTCATGATCATACAGGAACACACAAGCACAACAACTGTGGTCACACACACACACTCAGACAAAAGCAGTGCTTCATTGTCTGGGGAACTACACAGGCTTGATTACTGTATAATGGCCCCACCAACCTAACCTGGCTAATTATATCCTTGAAACTCACACAGCAGAGTCAATGGAAGGAAGCTAGCATGGAAAATAACAAAGAAAGAGAAAAAAAGAGACAGAAAAATCATGTATAATGAAGAAGAGAAGATGGGAGTATATGTAGACTAAATGCAAACTTAAATTAATAAAGTCTTGTGGTGCTTATGGTTGGCTGGCTTTTATCAGTCTGTCATCATACAAACACACATAAACACTCTTGGTAAAAAATACACAACCCCAGTACCCCACACTGCTTCAACAAAAGACTCATGTAGTTTTCCTACAATCACAAGTTTGGGGAAAAGTAATATTTCGCGTGGCAATTTTGTATCATACACGGACAGGTATGTCAACACTGTTCTGTCTTTCGGAGGTTGTAGTGAGTTTTAAAGCTAGAGTGAAGATATTGGTATCATATGAAACTAGAAAACTTAAGGAATCGATTGGTACCATGTCATGTTAGCTTGTCGAGAAGGAGGCTAAATAACGCCCCAAAAGTTACGCTAAAATTTTGGCAAGGAAAAACTGGCATGACCATTTTCAAAGGGGTCCCTTGACCTCTGAACTCAAGATTTGTGAACGAAAACTCTGAGATGAACAGAGTGAAAACTGGATCTCATTAGATAAAACAGATGTTGACAAACTGCAGAATTTGCAGTTGAAAAAAGGTAATAAATTGCAAAATATCTTATCTTACTCAGCATATCACAAAATGTTTAAAATTGCAACAAGATCGTATCGTGACGTAAATATCATGATAATATCGTATCGTGGAACCTCTGGTGATTCCTACCCCTTTAGTCTTTCTCCAAATCAAGTTTTATGTGTAACTGAAGATATTGGTTGATGTATGCCAAGTTTGTGAAAAAAATGTTATACAGCACATAACAAAAAAGTTGTTTGATAATTTTTAAGTAATACATCAAGTCTGTAAATGTGTTTTTAGTGCAGGTATTCAATTTAAACCAAAGCTTGGTATTGGTGTTTCATGTCACACACAGCAACATTGTTTTTACAAACCACTTACCTATAACGATGAGAGTGTAGTTGATGTTGACGCTGCCGAACCCGTTGGTGGCCTTACAGATGTATGTCCCTGCGTCTTCAGTCTCCACCTCTTTGATACGCAGAGCGTGCTGCAACACCCTGAACCGCGTCCAGCCACTATGGATGTTCCGGCCGTCTTTGGTCCACATGATGAGCGGCGGCGGGTCGCCCTCCACGGGGCAGGGCAGCCTCATGGTGCGACCCAGACGGATGCTCTGCCGGTGGGCCACCCGCTCTGACACCCTGGGTGGGCCTTAAGGGTGGGAGAGGAAAAGGAATCTCTATTAAACACTATGATATTTCACTCTCTCTTCAGACCCTCTTCGGACTAGTTACACAAAGTTTAAGAAATCAGATTACTACAGAAAGTGAAAACAACCACATTACTTGACTGCATGCAAACGTACTGATGAAACTTTTCACATTTGCTTACAGAAAATTTGAGAAGTTTTTTTGTTTCCAGCAGCAGAAAAATCCAGTTGTTTGAACTGGGAATCACTGAGTAGTAGTTACTGTAGTGTCCACACTGTTCGATTGCACAGTTCTTTTCATAATATGTCATTCTGAACCACATTGGCAGAGATACAATATGTTCCGATCTATTGATACCAGCCTGTATTCAGGTTCAGGTTATATAGGACTGCAACTATGCAACGTATCCTCATGATATATTCGTAATATGATATATGAAAAGTTATTCCTCATTTTTTGTGTGTTTTTCTACGAATGTCCAGCAACACGTGTCAATCTACACTCGTTACATGCATACAGTCTTTTCAAAATAAACTTCCATCTTCACAGGAAACAACTTGGTTGGTTTATGCAACAAAACTACTTAGTTAGGTTTAGGAAAAGATCGTGGTTTCGGTTAAAATAACTCTGGAAGTGGCGTTACTTAAGTACAGAAGTCACGTGACAAATAAATCAATGTTCACTTCTGGTTTCACACAGTCTCCTGGGCTAAAGTCTGGTCTTTTTTTGACCCACCCATCCACCCTGACCTCCTCCCTATACGGCATTTATTGCTCTTTATACTTCCTGGTTCACGATTATGTGGATTTTGATTTTGTGGGATATATACGAATTTCAGTGCATTACTTTTCGTAGGTATAGCTTTGAACGGTGTATGAGAACAGCCTGAACAATGATATGTCAGGCATTTTTCAGTATTTTTGCTTGAAAAATGACGATCAACAATGGTTGACGATTAATCGATTAACAAAATAGTTGAGAAGTCCCATTTTCATACGTATCATTGACATTGCATTGAGGGAAAACCTGGACGAGCCCATAACCAGATTAATGCACTGAGCAAAATGTGTGGTTTTAGTAAGTATGGGCGGCTGCATCCTCACAGTTATAGGTGTGCTGAGGGATGGATGCATTTTGAGAGAACTAGGTGTGTCAACAGCTTTAGGATCAAGGCTTGTAAAAGCCTATTCTTCATCTCCATGTTTGCAGCCACACACTCTCTCATTTTCACCGCTATTCTCAGAACCAAAGACGCCTCCAAATATGGCATTTAACACACACAGGAATTACCCTTTGACCTTTAAGAAGTTTGTAATAGCTCAGCTAAAACATTGACATTTTATCACAGACCACAACAGAGTCCCCAGGGAGCAAACACAAAGCAAAGCTAATATCAACAGAGATGTCGTGTCGAGACATAAAATCAGGCGTGACCTTGACCGCTCAGTAGCCGGTCTACTGTGAAACTGCACACTAGAAAAACAGAGGGAGGTGAAGGAGCGGGCTGATTGACTGGGAACGGTGGGAGGAAATTGTGGGGAGAAGTGGGGGTGATGGAGAGAACAAATGGGAGAGAGGAGGAGGAGAAAGAGAGGAAGGAAGGAAGGTAAGAGGGAATGAGGGAGAAAGGAATTTAAGGGAGTAAGTCTGAGTAGAGAAAGGGGATGAAATATTGCCGAATAGGAGCAGTACAAAGAAAGACAAACAGGGAGATAGAGAGTTGGAAGCAGGAGGAGGTGTAGGAGTTAGCAAGGGTCAGTCTCTTCTCATTACTTCTTCTGGCTTAAAACAATACCCTCCAAATATAGCGCTAAAAACACATAGTAGGCCACCGTGTAGCGAACAAAGTGTCCTTACAGACGGTCAGAAAACAACCCACTCCAGGTCATGTCCTGAAGTTTAACAAAGATTTAAAGGAAGGACAAAGGCTGGTTTGATTTAACAATGGGGCTGATAGAGGCTTATCTAGAAGAATAATGTGGTCTGATAAAGATTAGATGTGTTTAATTTATTTCCCCTTTTCTCTGATACTTTCTTATCACAGGGAATTAACACAGCCTGATACCTTTAATATGCCCTTGTGAGAAAAGGGTTTGATAAACAGTTGTAGACTTGTATTATTTTGTCTTTTTTATTAAGCTTTTTGTAGGTTGGTGACGTAGTATAACGAAGGAAAAGGTCCATGCTGAGAGGAGGTCATGGTGGATAAATGGGTCAAACACAGGCCTTTCACCCAGGTGACCGGGAGACTTAAGTGACTTATTATTTTCAGTTTTTAGGGATGTATAAAGCTGCTGAATGCACACTGTGTACATGAACTTTAGTGAAATAGCTGAATAGGCTGGAAGGATGTCCTGATGGCCAGGTGACATCCCGGACGTTGGCACAACTTTCATTTTGGAATTACTTTTGAACCATAACGGGACGTCTTGATTTGCTGGGAATAGGTGGTCATAGTAGAGAAGGATGGGGTAAAAAAACAATATATTCAAGCCCTGTGAGGTAGATTATAGTGCAAATTAGATATAGATGTGGGCAAAAAACAGTACATGATTACAAGAGTAATCTAGGTTGCCATGTTTATAGATATAAAAGCCTGTTTTACCACCAAATCATGCATACAAATGGAATGGTAAATGAAGTGTACAGTAGGTCAAAGTTGTTTACAATGGACAATTTGGGCGAACATTTTACTTATCATGTATTTTATGGGTTTAATTTGGATTTTGTCTTTATTTTCTCTTTCACATAAGTTTGGCTTATTTCAGAAGTTTGTTTAACAACTGTCTGATTGTCTCTTGTCCCGTCTGACCACCACACACCTAGATCTAAAGTTGTAAAATATTATTATTACCGACGATGACTAAGACACGAGTTGTAATCCACCACAGTTATTCTTTAACGTGAGCTGTTTTAAGTACAAATGACAGACCAGTCTTTTCCATGAAAAATCCTCTGCCGCACAGATAATTCGTTGCAATTACCTTACCCTGACTTTTTGGCATTTCTTTTGGAAGAACTCGGTAGTTAGCATGAGCAACACCACCGTGGCTTCACAGAAAAAGAGTGGTCGAAACTTCCAACAGGTTCTCAAACTTCACTTCACATCATTGTCACAGTGGCGGGCTGTCGACTGTCACCAAAACAAAACAAGGATCTCGATTTCTGCCTCTTTCTTCCTGTCGGAGATGAGTAAGGTTGAAGTAGAGTCGTACGCGTAAAGCTGATTATAGAAAAAGGAGAACTGTTAACAGTAGTCTTCCAGCATTTGCTGTCACGACGGGCTGTTGTTTTAACAAGGGAGCAGGAGGTGGACACAATGATGGATGGATGGAGGTGAAATGTGTGAAAAAGACATTAGTCACAGTGAGGTATTCACGGGAGCCTCTCCTCCTCCTCCCTCCATCCTCCTCGCTGCTGGACGGGGAATGTGTTCGTTCAGCTGTATGGCTTTCTCATCAGGGGCCTCACTCGTTCTCCTTACCTATATTTCTTTCTCTTTTCTCTCCCTCACATTATTTGCTATTTCCTTTTACATACTGTGTATCTCCCTCTATAATTCTCCTTTTTTACATTCTCTCTCTTGCCTACTTGTCCCACTTTCACTCTTATATTCCTCCCTTTCTCTATATACGATGTCCCTTTAATGTTCCTATTTTTTCTTTTTCTATATTTATTTCGTCTCCTCTTTTCTTCCTCCAACAGATTGAAATCTCATTCCCCTGAACTCTCACTACTCCCCTGCTACCTCTCTCTTACTTTCCCTTAACCCCTCGCTTCCCATTACTACCTCCTCCCGTCCCCTCTCTTCCCCTGTCATCACTCTTTTCCTCTCTCTCTCTCTCTCTCTCTCTCTATTTTGCTCTCTCTTTTCTCTTTCATCACACTCATTCACACCATCCTCTTCGTTCAATGCAGTGATCTCTTCTTCTTCCTCTCCGGTGTGATTTACTGCTCTCCTGCCTTTTTCGGATCTGCACACACACATAACTTCCCCAGTTTCTTCCCCAGAGGATCCCGGGAGCAGGACCTCGAACTGAACCTCTCAACTTTCGACAGTTAACCTCTCCTACATTTACCTCCCCCTTTTCTTCCTTTCCTCCCTCTCTTCCCGATGAAGGGAACACAGACCAGCAGCCTCCTTTCCTCCCTTCCTATCCCTCCTCATCCTCCTCCTCCTCTTCCACGGTCCATGACCGAAGTAAAGTCTTTTTAAAGCTGTCTCTGGGGGTGAAACTGAAGAGACTAAAAAATCTATTCTTCTCTTTCACGAGACACAGGGTCAGTGTGTGTGTGTGTGTGTGTCTTTGCACATGCGGGTCATTTTTAACATTTATGTGCTGCTGAATACAGGCTGTTCTCTTTCACTGTTCATGGCTATACCTACGAAAAATGTAATGCACTGTACTTCGTATATATCCCACGAAATCAATTCGTATGTAATCCACGTAACTGTGAACCAGGAAGTATAAAGAACTATAAATGCCGCGCAGGGAGGAGGTCGGGGGGGAAGAACGTATATTGCCAAGAAGTGAAAGTCAATAGTTCGTTCCATGGCAACATCAGCGCCTAACAGCAAAGCTACGCTACCAGCATTTTGGACTGAAAGCAACTGCCGGACGCCAGTAAAACGTCGGCCTACTAAGTGCCATACAAGAAGTAAAACAACATCATTTATATTCTATTGTCATTGTCCTATTCTACTGAAATGCCCTGTGTTGAACAATACAATATCATAAATAAGCGTTTTCAGTCCAAAATGGCGTCAGCGGCACCGGAGTTTCGTCTCTTTGCTTTTAAACTCTTTGGTTGATTTATTTGACACATAACTTCCGGGCTTGATTTACGGCACTTCAGGTGTTATTTTAACCCAAATCACAATCTTTTCCTTAACCTAAGTAGTTCTGTTGCCTAAACCTAACCAAGTCAAACTTTTCCTTAACTTTACTAAGAAGTTTTATTTTGAAAAGACCGGCCATTCATAGCAAAACGCATGAAAAATTAGGAATAACGTTTTTGTAATAAATCATACTAACCGTTGTACGATGATACGTTGCTGAATGTTATGCTCCACATATGTATGTAGTCAAATAATGCTAATTACAGTCTTTATTTCTTTGCGCTTGTGCGTCTTGGTCTGTTTACATACTGTTTAGGAAGCCTGTGTCTTTGTGTTTGTATGTCTGCATGTGTGTGTGGGGGAGAAAAGAAAATTGCAGGCCTTTAAAACTTGGTCTGTTTAGTCCATTTGGGGCTTTATGGTGCTCCCTTGCCTGCGACTGGCTCCCCGAGACAATCTAAAGCACCTTGAAGATTGTTTATCGGCCTCCAGACACACACAAACACACACCATTACACACCCTCCCTCTCTTTCCCCTTCTATGCAGGGAGTGTGTAGGTAGGTTAGGCGTGCACGTCTGGTATTCTGTAGCCTAATGACAGGAAAACACAGCCCACGTCAGAAACACACGACTCCCACAGAGGCAGAGCCTTCCACATCCTCTGAGCTGGAAGGCATGGATGGTAGCTGAAGGCCAAATAAAGCAGAGCAGAAATCACTTCATACATTCTGTTCTTTTACGGGCTACTCCCTAAACAACTGCAAATACACTGCCTCAATTCCTTTAAAGGAAAAGTTTGACACTTTGGGAAATATGCTTATTTCCAAGAATTTGATCACAGGATTTATTGATACCACTATCATATCCGTCTGTTTGATATGAAGCTGGAGCCGGAAGACAATCCTCTCCAAATATTGATAATGCAACATGAAAAAAGTCACTATTATGGATTTTGTAACTCCTATTATTATTCTTTGTCTACTTCTATTCGGGGGATAATCATAAGTTCTGAGACTACAGTTCCTAATTTGGTGGCTTTAGGAGATGCAAACAGGAAGTATAATGTTAGTTGACTGTGGGCCACAACTTGAGCCTGTATAAACGTATGTTAACATTTTGGGAAAATTGGTACCATTAAAGTAAGCCGAATTAGCTATAAGCAGTTCCTGTTTGCAGTGAACTCATGGCTGTACAGACAACTATCACTGGATTACTTTGAGACTGAAGAAAACTTAAAAACACAATGATTCCCAGGCAAGTTCTGCAGTTATAAGGAGCATCTTTTTTCTATGATTTCTAAGCAGATTCCCGCCGGTCCACCAGAGAATAGCGTGTCAGTGTCACGTTTTGCCTCGACGAGGTGTGAATATTACACTCCTATATGAAGGTGCAGAACCAGCAGGGGGCAACAAAACCGCTCACTGAGGTTTAGGCAGCAAAAAACACTTAGTAAAGTTCAGTAAAAACGTCATGGTTGGCCTTAAAATAAGTACATAAATTAAGTATAAAAAAAAGGTTAAAACCATCAAGTACAACTTATTACAACATATTAGAAACTCTCTCTCTCTCTGGACGCAGCCAAGATATTTATGCATGCTATGATCCTTTCCCATATGTCTTATTGCATTACGTGTTGGGGGCAGGCTGGGGAAACTGCTATGAGACCTCTTGAGTCCTTATGCAAACAAACTGTAAAAACTCTGGACAAAAAACAACTGCATTTTCATCACTGTACAATACTGAAGAAATATAATTTACTGAGCTTTGAGAATTTTAGATTATTTTCAAATTTGTGCCTCGTTTATAAAATTCTAAATGGTTTGGCCCCTCCTCCATTGCGTGATTTTGTGCGTTCTCGCTCAGTAGATTCTATTAGATCCTTAAGAAGATCTTCTATGCAAGATTTTACCGTACCATTTCGCCGCACTGCATTTGGGCAATCGGCTTTTTCTTGAAAGGCAACAAATCAGTGGAACACCCTGCCTGACGATGTGAGGAGCTGCAGCTCTATCAGCACTTTCAAAACCAACTTAAAACGTCTGTTGAAAGCTGCTCGTCTCTGTACTCACTGATCTCTAATTCTACTCCATGGTCTTCATGACTTGCTTTTACTTGACAAGGATACTTTGTGATGTGCTATTGTGTGTAGCTGTGTATTGTGCGTTTTGTATGTTCTTTCTTGGACGACTCTGTAGTACGTTTCTTTGTTTTGACCTGCCAAGGGACTACAGATGTGAACTAGCTTAAAGCTATAATCTGGTACGGTGCATCAAATGGTGACATTTATGTTTTAAACTGTACATGGTCCCCTCTTAAATATCAATAAATAAAATACATATGGAAACAATGTAACATCAGTACGGAAAACACGTGACAAACATCACTAAAAAGCATGAGCCAAATGTCTCTAACGTAACTTACGAAACAAAAGGTTGGAAAGTTCTGTGTTTGTTGGACCCATCCACCTCCTCTCTGTCCCGACGTAAGCAGTCTTTCTACCTTTTTATTCGACGTCACTAGCTCTGAGCGAAGCATATTCACGCAAATGCATTAACATTGCAGTCAGTACAGACTATATATGGCATACAAATGACACGCCGAAAGCAAGAAGACTGTTCACACGCCTTTACATGCTGCCGGGCAGGATCCAGGGAAGTGTAGGTATCTAAAATATGTGTACCATGTATGTTTGTTAAACATTTGACTGAGTTATGACTCCAAGAAGTAGTATGATTTTTTAATCTTCCCCTAACATTTGTCTGGCTCTGTATTATCTAGATAAATTATTATTATTATCTAGATTGATCTACAAACATTAATTATTATACTAGCCGTCACACTGAAGTGCAAACAGACTGTTTTTCTTGCTTTGGCCAACAAATACTACTAGTACACCTTTGCATTTTCACACGCTAACATTAGCAGATAATATAACAGTAGAGTTAAGCATTAACTCAGTTTGAGTATGTTTTCTTTGGTTCTCTGTTCTACATATTTCCTTGAAATCCAAAGATCATTGCCAGCTAGTGTCTGAGCACCACGCTGTTTGTTTTAAATCACACTCACTAATGCTTTTCACAGACATTTCCATGGGTGAAATTTTCATGAAAAATTCCATGAAAAATAATCCATAACTGGTTGACAAAGTAGGATTTGTAACGTATTTTACATTAGATGGAGAACTATAAACACTTAAAGCAAAGCATCCAAATACTTTGTCTTTTTTCTGAAGTGCTGAAGAAATACCTGCTAATTTAGTAAATTCTTGTGTTGCATATTTTGGCAGTGTGCGACAGCCGGGACTGCCCTTTATGTTTTGGTTTTGGATTGAGAGTTGGCGTTTTAATGCCCTTAACGTTCCACTGGTCTCAGAGTCAGATGGGTCTGCAGAGTCCAGCACAGCGTTGTTGTTGGCAGGGAAGTGAGACTGGAGCGAGAGGGGAGAGCCGAGGAATGCTTTTGATGGGGAGCACTTAACAGCGGGACACAGCGCTGATGTACTGCACAAGGTAGAGGTGTGTGTACTGTATATGTGTGTGTGTGTGTGTGTATGCATACTGAGCTATGAAAGACTGGAGAGACAACTGGGTCCTCAAGAGGTCTTCATTATGATCGGATCAGTTAAAAAAGTAACTTTCTTTCTCACTTGTGCTTTTAAATAAGCTCAGAGTTAATAAAACATGCACAAGGTTTATCCTCCCGCAACGTGCTTCAAGGAGAATTTGTGTGTGCACAACTCAAATTACCCAAATACCCGTAAGTCGGCTATTCACGCAACACTTTGGGTGGAACCCTGTAATCCCCTGCTGTTATGTTTTTTGAGTTCTCTTTACAAGCCTGAATCCTGTTATCACGTCTCTGTGGTTTGTGTGTTGCGTGACACCACTAGCCATTAGCTGAACCAGGTTGATGTGTAATTTTTTCATCAGGCTGCTGCTTAATAGGCTTGCCACGGTAGTCAGTGTTACCGTTGTTACACGTTGTTCGGGCATACACAATTCTATTACTTTCCCACCGCCACAACCGTTGTTTTGATTATTTTTTATAGAAATAAAACCCATTTAGTTCATTTTTGCAAATCAGCGCCAAGTTATTAATACATAGTGGGATGCTACAAACTGAAAGTGAAAGTGTCTGCTCCGTAAGGAGTCTCAGCACAGAGTAGCAGGAGTCACGTTTCACACGCTTAGCACGAGGGATGCACCGATAGTGGATTCGATATCGGGCTGATACTGAAAGTTTTACTTTACACATTATATACTGGAATTTTAATTCTTGTTTAAGTTTTGACCAATTTGTTGCTGCATTAAAAAGGTTTCCACCTGAACTGAAATTCCTGTTAATTTTGATTTTTTTTTTTTACCAAGTTGCTGGCATAAGATTTTTTATTCTAATAATAAATAACAATTCATTAAATTGTTAATATATTTTTTCTATTTATATCTATTTGTTACATTTTGTTTTACAAAGTTAGAAAAGCAATGTTTAAGTCAGGTCTGATGTTGCCTTACAAATAAAAGAATGATCCCAGTCACCTCCACACAGTGAGGCATACAGCTTATTAATTAAACACTGATATCGGATCGGTACTCTGTATCGGTTGATACCCAAAGCCCAGGTATCGCTATCGGTATCGGGGCTGAAAAAGTCAGATTGGTGCATCCCTACTTAGCACGGGACGAGAGATTGACAGACAAGACGATGGCAAAGGATTTGGTGTCAAAGAGAAAAGCGCCTAGTTGGCAATATTTTGGATTTAAACGCAATACTATAAGCGAACCATAACGGTAATGAGGGAATCTCCATAGAGGATGGATCAGTCACAGCCGGGGTGCACGTTGCAGCGGCGCCGGGTGGAAACCTGCAGCCCCACAGTGAAAAGTGGAAGCTACATGCATATATGGAGCATCATCTTTTCTTGTAAAAAGTCTGGTGTAATCGTTAACAACTGTCTGACAACTCGCTGATTGTCTTTTCTTCTCTTCCTGTAGTTCACGTACACCCACTCTAACACATTCAGGCCTTTCTTTGGCCTGAGGCAACAGGCAGACTGATGGGTACATATTAAGTTGTCTTACACATGTTCTGACCCAGTCACTTCCACCCAAACAATAGGTCAACTGCTACTTAGTCTGTTCTGACAGTTAACACTAGGCCTGAGGCTGGGGAGGATACACCGACATCATTGAAGGGCTACCTGACACACACACACACACACACAATACACACTTATTCACATAAAACCCGAGGCTTACACTCACACACGCACACAAAAGAAAAACACATAGCGGCCACAAAAACTTTGAGGAATCTGCTGAGTGGTTGGTACGGCAACCTGATCCCCTGAGCGACTCACACCATCGGCACACACACACACATAAAGGTGTAAATCCCTTTTTCATTTGTTTTAATCAGATATTTCATAGATCTCACACCTTCCTATAAATGTGATTTGTTCTCTTACTTTCTTTCTTCTTTTACTCTCGTCATCTTCACCTTCTCTCTACGCTCCTTTCACTGCAGCTTTCCTAATAGCTGGTTATATTGTTCCACCTTTCTTCTCATCTGGCTGCTGCACCTGTCTGCTTTTCACTGGAGGAAAAACTCTCCACAATGGGAACTAACCCTAACCCTAAACCTCATTTAGAAATAACACCTCACACACACACACACACACACACAGTGACTAAAAAGGCCCCCAAAATTTGATATAAAATTACCATATAGTCACGCTGTTCCTTCCAAAAACAGTGTTTAAATTTCATGTTAATGTTCAGAAACCAGCGGGGTAAGGTGCAAAATCCACCACAGACATTTTCCTGTTGGGTTTATACTTGGCAAGAGCAATAAATTTGCTCCTAAAAAAAAACTAAAACAAGCAATGAATCATTTTAATGACACACCCCAACCAAACGAACACAGGAGAAAAAGATTTATGAAGATGATTAATTTAACTAACTGAGGGAAAAGGAAATTATGGGAACAATCTGAAAAAAACTTTGAAATCCTCTCTTATGTTTGCAACTGTGGGAAAAAAGGTGACATTCGCTATTAAAACATCAACCAAGACTTGTTGCTATTCTTTGCATAATGTATTGCAGCAGCTGTGAACAACCTACAGCTAGCTTGTGGCTAACGCCCCCAGGCATTTGAATTAAAACTGTTAATAAATCACTCTGAAATTAAGATTTATATTTGTCATTATAGAGGAATGGTTTTCATTTGTTATTAAATGGTCTGTTTTGAGAATAGCTTTACTTATGACTCAGTATATCTCATGGGAAAATAGTAACTGCACTAAAATGCCATTTTTCAGTTTGCTGCAGTGCAAATTCAGGGAACATATCGACCAAGCAGACACTTATGGAAAGAAATATCGTAGCCAGGCTCCACTCCACATGAGATCTTGAAAACGGTGCCAAAAGTTTAACAGTAATCCCCTTAATACACCTGCATGTTAATCATCATTTTCCTATTTGTGTCCAGAGCGAGGATTTTGCACCAAGGCTCAGTCATTTCATAAACATTGTTTTCATGATGCTTAAATGCTAGGGCTGTCCCGAATACCATTTTTTGGGCTCCAGAGCTTCGGTTGTAATCAACAGTGAATATTCAAAGCTTCGGTGGGGCAGGAGGAACTCAACCTGCAGCATGCGTGGGACCGTCGGATGAGCGCTTTAACCTCTCAGTTAGTAGGCAGCATGGAGTCATGCCATTAAATTCCTCTGTCACACACTCAGAGGCTTCCCTAACGCATGTTTTTTCAAACTTCATGATGAGACCACGAGTGCTGTTTTTACGGCTCGTGTGTGAGTGTAGACGCACGTCAAAGTCACGTTTGTAAGCCCCCTTTTGAGGCTATCTTTGCGCATTACGTACTGCCTCTCCGGAAGTGCCCATCTGTAAGCCTGTACGTAAGGCAGCCTGCGGCGGCTTCCTCTCAGCCCTTTCAGCCAGAGCCCCGCATGGGTTGCGCTCCATAAGCAACGGCGGCGAGGGCTCCAGCTTGGCTCGTCTCCGTGACATGACTCGGAAAGGACTCAGACAGACATTTCTCCGTTCTCGGCTGAGATGGACGGCTTAGCGCTGCAACATGTGTGTTTCAAAACATGTTTAATTAAAGGCATTAATTTTTTTATGGTTGTATTTTTAATCGTTATTGAATAAGAAGCAGTTCACAATAAGTTTGGCGTGTTTTGCGCATGTTTGAACGAATAACCGAAGAGTTGAATACTTGGGTCCAGCCCTATTGCACATGTTTTTAGTTTGAAAAGTGAAATTCATAACAAATGTCAACCTGTGAAACCTGCAGTTCCCAAAAATAAACACTGCGGTAGTTTATTCTCATAAAGGGAAGACGGATACAACATGGGAAAAGTGAGAATTTGGCTTTTGAGGAAACCGAGAACGAGAACATAAAGTTCTGCAAACCACCAAGAACCTGAGGGCGGTTTGAACCTGGGACATTCTTTTAAAGCTTATAAAGGGCTTTACAGAAACCACAGCATGCACAGTGTGCACTTGTGTGAGAGTGTGTGTTTAACAACAACTTGGACCCATTATATAAATGCAGATTAAGGGAAGTGAAGAAAGTACAGTAAGGGAAGAAGAAGAAGGGACGGAGTCACGAAAGGGATAAAGAAAGAGGAATTAATCCTCACAAACAACTACCTGCTGACATCTGAGGATTTACAGGTAAACTGCAGACTGGACAAGAAACTGACATTTTAATGAGCACCTTGGATAAAAACCGTAACAGAATGTGCTTTGCTTTCAATAACCGTGTGTTATGTTACATCCTGCGAGACAAAAAGAAAAAAGAAAAGACTGAGAGCTGGAGACAACCTCAACGGTCCATTAACAACTCGCAGTCATGACTTGTTGAAAACTGATCCGGTGTTGCTCACGAACGAAGACACAAAATTATGTTTTCTCTGTTATTTCTGTCTTTCACGGACGGTGACAGTGAGCATATTAAGATCTCACCTGTCTCCGGTGATGACAGAGTGTCTCCAAAACATCCCGGTGATCTGATATGTTTTAATTTACATTACGGATCAAGTTATGTATACACTTTTTGTAGCTCAACTGTATTACTTTTTTTTGTTTCACTGAAGAGGGAATCATTTTCGAAAGCTTTTAGTGCCACTGTGTTCGGAAAATAAATTATGATTGGCAAAACAGGGATTTAAGGTTCCAGGGAAATTTAGACCATCACCTTGTAGCTTGTTGACAGATAAAGACAGACGGAAAGAAAGTGAAAGGAGAAGGTAAAGGTGAGAAGGAAAAAGACTGAACAAACGGAGTAAACAAGCCAGCTTTGCGGGGAAAGTAGGTCAAAGGCTACAAATACTACTCCAGTTCAGTGTGTGTATTTGTGTGGCTGGTCAGTGTATGGAGGCTGGAGACTAGGTTACATTTTAGGGCAAAATAAGACCTGAGACAGACAGGGAGCAGACGCTCTGACCCAGAGCAAGTTACCAAGGACAGTATACTCAGCTTACCTTCATCCTGACATTTAAGCATAAAATATTTCTCAGAAATAAGTAAAAATGTGTATATTTTTCAGGGCTGCCCCCTCTTAGTCGATTAGTTAATTATCGGTCTTTTTTGTCTTAGTCGATTAAGATTTCTTTAATCGATTAGTCGTTTTTTATGCTTTTTTCATGTTGAATGACTTCTTTCCAAGAAACTCTCTTGTAAACACAAGATTTAAAGTGGTGCTTTTGTGTGATTCTTTACCTCTTAACTAAGCAATCAGTCGATAAAATTGTATGAGTGTTAGTCGACTAAGAATTTCTTTGGTCGAGGACAGCCCTAAAAAATGTTCAATCAATCTAGCAGCCGCATATAAACTACCAGCTCCAGAACCAAGGGGTCTGCAGATTTCAGACAGAATTAAGAATTAGGTGCACTATACTGCATCCTACTCCATGTCTCATGTAAAACACACTTTCTGGTTCACTGTGGACAGTACTGAACCCTTTGTGTGGACATCAGACAAGAGGACATGCATAAATCATTTTTTCAACATGGGCAGCAATGGGACCACCTGTTTCAGTATTTTTCAATACTTTGTACTATACTATGTTTTGATATGTTATAAATTACATGTTTATGAGACTAGAACAGTTGAAAGAGTTTCTGTTGCCATTTTTTGAGAGGTTGAAGGGAGTAATAAAGTTTGCCTTCTTGGTTCAGACTACGGAGCAGTACAACTTGATTGGTTGATGCCTTTATTCGAGGTGCGAAAGCTCAGAAAAATCATCCTTGTTCCGAAAAAGTACGCTGCTTCTTTTGCTGCATAATATTTGTGTTCTGTCTGAAAGTACTCATTACAAAAACAAAAGTTGGAAAAAAATATATTTACGTGCAAATTAATCGCACAGTGTGAAAGTCATAACAACAGTGTGTTATGGCTTTAAAACTATTGAAAAGAAACAATAACAGCTTTTTTCTACTTATGCACAAGCATTTAAAATATAAGATGAATGACAGGTACTTTGTTTTAAGACTTAGAGGACAAAAAGAGCAACATTTTTGCACACAGAGAGAAAATTCAGACATGCAGACATGAAAACAGCTTCACCATTTTACTCCAGCCAACCTTCACCAGTGACTGAAATGCAGCAGTGGCAGGTGTTGTGGTTGTGTGTGAGGAATCTGAGGTCGGGGTCAATTTACTTATTCTGTCAATGTCAGGTTGAAGTCACCAGCAGTGACCCTCTGAACCAAAGTCCAATTAAACACACCTTCGCTGGTAAACAACTACATTTAGCTTTATTGATCTGGCCAGCGTAAATACATCTGTTTGTATAGTAAAGTATACTGTGTGTATGTCTTTTGTCGGCAGGGTGCCTCGTGCCTTACAGATAAGGCAAGACATAGTTGGCACAAGATAAGAAACAGTTAACACTCTTGAGTGTGTGTGATTGTGTGTGTGCATGTATGAGTGTGTGAAGAAAATCGGTGTCCTCGACCTGACTTTTATCAGCAGTTTGGAGGCAGACACTGTTACTCATTAACAGCAGTGATAACACACACATGCACAAGCACGCAAACGCACACACACACACACACACACACACACACACACACACACACACACACACACACACAGTACCACCACCTGCCATGGTCCACTTTAATGATAAAGAAGTGAATATTTGCTGTAAGGGAACATTCATATTGACATAACACATATAAAGAAGGAGACAGAGTACGATGGCGAGAGAGAGCGGGACTGGTTTTATAAACAGCGCAGTGGGTGTATTTGGCTTCCGAGCAGTTAAATAGTTGCAGATAAGATATGAAAGGGTTGTATTCAAGTAGGTGACCCTGGAAGGCCAAAACGACACACTCATTTTGTTGTTTTTTTAGTTTACTCAAGTCTAACAAGTTACTTTAATTCCTCTAATGAATAATTACTTACTTTAAATTGCAAATATACTCTTTATGTAAGGTCATTTCAATTACTATATTTCAAAGTGTCGTTTAGACCTGACTCGCATTATGTAATTGTTGATAGACAGAGTTTTCTGTAACGTGGATGTCTAAGAAACTTTCACTTTTCATGTTTGACAGTTCAGACCTGACATCCGCATGCGTCTCGAGTGACCACTTCTCACTTCCCCGCTATATATGCAAATAAACACGTAACCTAGATCGTTTCCGTTTGCAAAATCCATAACACTTTGTTATTTATAACTGGCGGGAGACAGCAGTAGTAATATCCTACATATTCGCGCATAGAGCTTCAGAGAGCCGGGGATGAGAGCGGATGGGCAGGTGTCAGATCTGTGCAGAGCACCAGAACGAAAACACAGACATATCACTGACAAGCTATTAAGCTATAGGCCTGTAACTATATATTAAGCTATTTTGTTGAGTTGACTCTTGATGCAGTGTATATGTCTAGGGCTTTTATTGTGAAAGGCCCGAGAAGACCACTTCTTTTGACCTGCATCTTACCAAATCAATACAATAAACATTGCTTCTCCTGTACATCACCTTAGCTTTTATTTCTGCTACTTCTGACTTTATTTCCCGATGTTTCACATGACATAGTAACAGAGGTTTAACCTGTTAATTTTTTTCCTATATTACATCCATGTTATCAGGAAGATATATTTATGCCTTTATTTTCTGTAAGTAAAAACTTTATTCATATGGCACTTTTAAATAAATAATTACACCAAACAAAAGCAAGAAGAATTGAGGAGTTAATTTCAAATGAAAAAACATCCTAACATACACTCAAGCTGCATGTAATAATTCAGTATTGCTCCTTCTTACTCCTGTATTTCCTCCTCCTCCTCCTCCTCCTCCTCCACCTGTGTGTTTTCTGCTTCACTGGGTGGAGAGTCAGACATTCCAAGCATGCACATAACACACACACACACACATTCCACACCAATCCTCAGCCGTGACTAAGTCCATTTGTTAAGCTCAGGTCACTGTCTCATTTTAGGCTACTGTGTGTGTGTGTGTGTGAGAGAGAGAGAGAGAGAGAGAGAGAGAGAGAGAGAGAGAGGGGATTACGTGTGTGATTGCATGTTCTTAACCTATATCTCTTTTCTTCTAATCGCCCCATGTTGACTGACATCTTAATGTCTCCAAAAAGTCTTAAAAAGGAAATAAGACTGAAATGAAACAATCACACTGACGTCTTACGCAAACCTCAGAGTTGTGACCTTTAACCTTTCAAAAACATTGCTGCATATACAGTACATCTCTGTTCCACACTGACATTTTCTCAGCTAACATGGGAGCATACATTTGACTTCTGTATGAAAGCAACGAGAAATGCATTAACTGTTGTGAGAAAATGGAAGTATAGATTCAAGAATTGCACAAAATGCTTTGAGAAAAATGATTTTCTTTTGACGATTGTGCCAAAGAAACAGAAAAATTATAACAAAAATATACAAATAAGGAAAATCTTATATTTGGGGTAATCAGTATCCACTTCACTTCAAAGTAGACAATATGTTGTCTACAGTTCTGGGACAGGGCACATTTTTTAGTAAGACTAAAGGCTGGGTACTTTCTCACTTTTACACATCTGGCCAATCTACATGACCTTGCAATACGTTTGGGAAAAAAAGGCCCAGTTCAATAAAAAGCTTTGTTAGAGTCCTGCTCTTACTCACCAGCATATGTGAAGAAATATATACTGGTTGAATCATTCCTTTTACAAACTAAATCTGTGAATGTGTTCTCAACACATACAGTATCTGCCGTGATGCAGTGGGCGAGCCAGAAACAGAGACTGAGAAGTGTTGATTGATAGTAGACACTCTCCACCAAACACATACACACAGACACACACAGATAATCCAAGAATACCGTCTGAAATCAATCAGTCGTCATGTTGCTTGAAGCCGTCAGTGTGGACTAATCCCTCTGTCTGCCTTTCTCATGTTGTTCATGTTTTCCTCTTATCATTCCGTATATGTGAGTGTGTCATAATTACAGTCGGAAACTGGAAGAACCCACTACATTACACTTCTGTTTTCTACCTCTATACTCCAGTGGCAAACCGTTTATGAGGCTATATAGTTACCAAGTGGTGGAAAAGCATTTAGATCCATTAAAATCCAAAGTAAAGGTAGCAATGTAAAAGTAATAGTAGTATACACCGATCAGCCATAACATTAGGACAGCATGGGCACCCTGACCAGTCTGAACCCGCATTAACTTTTTCAGCAATTTGAGATATAGTAGCTCTTCTATCGAATCCGACAACACGGGCCAGCCTTCACTCCCCACGTGCACCAATGAGCCTTGGGTCTGACCCTGTCGCCGCTTCCCCAGTTTTCCTTCCTTGGAAACACTTTTGGTAGATCCTGACCACTGCAGACCGGGAACATCCCACAAGAGCTGCAGTTGTGGAGATGCTCTGACCCGGTCGTCTAGCCGTCACAATTTGGCCCATGTCAAAGTCGCTCACATTTTTTCTGCTTCCAACACAAAGTTCAAAATGTTCACTTGCTGTCTAATATATCCCCCCCACTGCCAGGTGCCATTGTAACAAGATAATCAATGTAATTCACTTCTCCTGTCAGTGGTCTTAATGTTATGGCTGATCGGTGTAAGTGGTAGTAATACAGCATTGTAAATGTCTGTCACTCAGACTCGTCTTGCACACCCACACAGGTGTTTTCAGTTATTCTGGTTAATTAGACCTCATCAGTTGATGTTGGGCAGAGCTATGCTGTAATAATAAGAGTGATAAAAGGTATAAATTGTCCCGCCTTAACAGGAGGCTGTTAAGAAACCGCACAGTTCACGCCCAGACAGTCCTGAGAGGAGGTCTAATCAGGGATGTTAAGTGAAAACACCTGTGCAGGTGAGGCATGAGCTTTAAGTACCACAAGTGAAAGTACTTATTATGAAGAACAGACGCTTTAAGAGTATATTAGTATATTATTTAAAAATATATTTAAGCAGCATTTGTAGGTGGAGCTAATTTTGAACTACTTTATATAATGTTGAGAAGTTGAATTTATGACAATACATCATATTTTATAAATAAAATAAAAATAAAAAAAAGTGTAAAGTAACTAGAAACTACAGCCGATAATTACATGTAGAGTGGAGTAAAGGCCGTTACACCCCAGCAGCATTTTTTTCGTGCGTTAAATTTGCACGTCAATATGTTCTTTTGAACTATTGTTTTTTTCATGAGTGCAAATATTACGCAGCGAAAAGGCAGCATACTCTTTTGTGGGAACAAGGTTGATTTTTTTTTCTGAGCTTTTGCATCGCGAATAAAGGCATCAACCAATCACGTTGTGCAGAACGAGTTGAATTGCACCTATATTTATGAAACTACGACAAAGAGGCTCCGTCGTCCGAACCAAGACGGCAAACTTTATTACTCCTTTCAACCTTGACAGACCTGATCTACTCCTTCCGTTCTTACTTTTCACAATAAAAGCTCTAGACATATAATATTCACAAGCGATTATTTCGCATTTTCGTGTCATTTATTCATCACACCCCCAGTGTGTAATAAGTCCCATAATTTGTCTTTCTAAAATGCAGTAGTGTAGAAGACGTATTGAGTGAAAAATTTGGTGATCTTACGTTTTTTTGACAAACTGAAGGCTGCTTTTTTTAGCTAAATAAACCATTTAAGAACCCACTGGATTATCTGAAACATGCATTGTCACAGAGCTGAAAAAAAGGCCCATGAAAAGCTGACATTCTGGAGATACGTGGGTTTCACAGGACAGTAATGCTAAAATGAAAACACTCATATAAACTACAAGTACTTCAGAATTGTACTTTCAACCACTGAGAGCTACATACAGTAGACAGGGTAAACCAACCTTTCACTCTCAACTAAAACTGAATGTGTGGTTACATCTACTCTCCTAAACCTCCACTGATCTGAGAGCTTTCTTCGCCCCCACGTCTTACCATTTTCCACCACATCTCGCCGCCTTCCCTAAAGCTGCGACAACACAACAGTTAAATCCCAGAAAGCAGCCCATAAGTACCTTTGTTAATTACGTGTGGAAGAATAGGCCTGTTGTGTCCCTGTGTGATAATGGTGCCAGCACAACAGAGGGATTACCTCGGGATAATAAGTACGCTGAGCTGACCAGTGTGATGAAGGGCCATGTAGTGGGAAATAATTAACACAGTTAACTGGTCTGCAGGCCTTTCAGCTAGACGTCAGCACTGTGTGGTTACTGGCAGGGGATTAATGTCCACTGGGTTATTTCACCGTGGCTGTAACCAATATCTGCTGTTTTATGTTTACACAGATCTGCTCAATATTTTGCCTGTTACTTTGGGAAAAATGCAAGAAATGCCACTCATGCTTTTCTCTGCTGCTTTTCAAATTATTAACAATAATCAACACAGGATGCACTGTCTACTTTGGCGGCGTGTGAAGTCCTGAAATAGTTGTACCACATTGTGTCAGAACACACTGTCTAAGTCTCGAGGTTATGAACTTTTGGCTTTTGTCTGTGAGCAGGAGTTTCTAGCTTAATGTAGACATTTTTGTTGCATTAAATGGATTCCAAAGTCAAGTCAAGTCAGTTTTATTTATATAACCAAAACTCACAACTCACAAATTTGCTTCAAAGGGCTTTACAAAACTCACTGCCCTAAGACCCTTGATACGGGTGAGTAAAAACTCCCAAATTAAACCCTTTAAAAGGATAAAAAGGAGGAAACCTCAGGAGAAGCAGGATAGACAGACATGCAATTTATGTAACATAAACAACAAAACCTAATACACATACAGGTTCACTACTGTAGATTCAAGGCCAAATTCACCATCTGCACAGCCAAATTTCCGAGATTTAAAGCCAAGTGCAGACTTTTCATATATAACAGATTTGAATGAAAACCTTTTACAGACAGATTCAACAAGTTTAAGGCCAAGCCACACATTTAAAGCCAGATTTACATCACTTCTACTGAAATTCACTTGAAGTAAATCCACAAATCATAAAGACAGACTAAAAGGCGTCAGTATATTTCATCAGAAGACCCCCTCCTCTCACACCTTTGCAACATTGGAATTTGGGTAGGGCTTGGTCCAACAATTTCTGTAACTTTCCAAAACCAACAATCTGACATTCACACTCGCTTCACGCAGTGATTGGTGAGCTGGAACATGGAAAACGCCAGATGTCTCGCTTTCATCGTTTTATCCAAGGTGCTTGGGAGGTTGCGCTCCTGTCGTGCCTGCCGATGCTATGCAACCAAAACCAGCGTGCTGCGATGACGAGGATGATGAAGTTGCGGTAATTTAGCAGTAAAAGCCTCACTTACTAAACTAAACAAAGTCAAAACAAAGATAAATGCATTTCCAGCACCGTAAATCCCTCACAGTAGCTTTACTGCTCAATTTATCTGTCTCAATTTGGCTGATCTTACAACCAGATGTTGTGACGTCCTTGGATGGAGAGGGTGAAGCAAAGTAAAATAGTCCCAGTGACCGATGTAAAGCTCTGGGTAGCCCGGCACTAAAAATGATTAACTTCTCCTCCATATTTACCGTAGACTGATATTTACGGAAGAAAGAAAAGATATCTGGCAGCTGTGATTGGTTGTTACTCATCACATGACATGCGGTGTGCATTGCTGCGTTCCAAAAAGTTAACTATTTTCATCTCGGGGAGCAGCCGTCGTGCCCTGAAAAATAGGCTCTTGGGAATGCTTGTACGCTGCAACGGCGTCGCTCTTGCTTTTGAGCGTGCCTTCTGAACATCTAGATTGACAACAATGGATTTGAGGGCGCAAAAAATGCAACACGTGAATGGCAAGTCAACCATTGGTGGTAAATAATGTCAAAATAAACAAATCTAACAAAAAACCTGTATATAAATCTTGGACATTTTGAATTCTATGATGCCATTACTGATTTAGAGACAATAAAAATGTACGTTGTGTGGCTGCACAGTCCCAGTCACCAGTGTGTATATGTCCCCTCCAGAGCTCCCATCTAGCTGAGCCCACCCCCACATCTCTCACACTCATCTCACATTCCCCCTGCAGTATGGATTCCACATCGACAGCTGGCACCGCAGAGAAAGACGAGTGCGTTTGTGTCCCCTCATGTGTGGTGGTTTTCAACTTTGTGCCATGTTTTAGTCATTTGGTCATTGCACAAAACACGCCACAATAAGGAAAACCATCTCCGAACTGTTTTGTCAGTTTCCTGCTTGTGTAGACAGCAGTGGAAAAACAAGAAACAGGCATGATATTGACCTTGCATATGAGAATCCTGTAATTCTAGATTAAATAGTGCAACGTGCTACATGAAAAACTTGTAAATGTGCATATGATGTGAATGTAACTCTACAACTTGGTTTTGCACCACCAAAGACGCATACATTTACATGAATAAGAGCTCAACAGACCGAGCACCATATGTCATAGCTAAAATCTACAGCAACAGCTTACAAAAAGTATTTCCTAAAGCTGTCCGCCTTAACATCCTGCCCCTGATCAGCCTCCACTTCCTGGGGTCAAAGGTCATCTGTATGTCTAATAAACAACCAAGGGGAGAGAGCGAGCGCAGCTGACTGTCCATAACATGTCAATCACATTTGAGACCGAGGTCATGACGGTGGTATTTTTGGTTTAGGGTGGCCTTTGTGGTTCTGTCCTTCTGTCTATCACAGTCAACAACACAAACACACACGCACGCACGCACGCACGCACGCACACACACACACACACACACACACACACACACACACACACACACACACACACACACACACACACACACACACACACACACACAGCTGCCCTGAGTGCAGTATCACCCCCCACCAGACCCAATCTGACAGACCAAAGCCCAAAGAAAATAAGGGTCTGTGTCTCCTGTCCCAGCGATCACCTTTCAACATCTCATTTGTAACGCAGAAACCAGCAGTGACAAAGAAAGTGGTAGAGGAATTAAAACGTCAGAGAGCGAGATAGAAAGTGACAGAGAGAACAGACAGAGACGATGTAATGGCAGTAGAGTACAGACAATTAGCTGAGTGACACTCATACAGACCTCCCTGTGGACAGCTTTTACATTTTTGTTTTACTTTAAAAAGATAATAGTTCCTGATGGAAAGCACTGACTGCAAAATCTATTGATTATCCAGAGTAACCTGGAACATAGTTTCACTGGAAAGACATGTCCGATCTATCGGCATGGTTGGATACCACCAGAGTTACAGGGGGAAATGTGTTTTTTTGTAGATTGAGTGAACTGGCGCTTTAATTAAGGATGCACGATATATATCAAGCCTGAAAAAGTATTGGCTTTGTTGAATACTCGGTTCTGATTGGTCAATCACAGCGTTCTACGGTCTGTTGTTTCTTTATAGCAGACCGTTGCTATGGGCGCAGTTCTGATGTTGGACTCTGGTGGACCGTTTTTGTGTCAAATTATTGATTTCTTAAGTAAGTAGCTGTGTAATAAGCAGGATAATGTACAGCTAGCAGGTCATTGTTGTGAAATAACCCCTTCAGGGCGATAAGAGACCCCTCCGCTTTGTGCCGCATCGCCCTGTCGGGGTTTATTTCACAACAATGACCGGCTCGCTGCACATTATCCCTTTCATAGTGGGAAATTTATATTATTATGTATTATTCTGATAATGAAATTATAATCAATAAATTATCGGCTGATTGTACAAAGCCAAATTGCTTTCATTCATTCAGTAGGTGGTTGTACACAACTTTAAAGTTGTTTTGCGATCTGCCAATAAACATAGAGAAGAAGAAGAAGAAGAAGCGTGCTGAGTAGAGAGCAAGAGTCAGAACTGGTATTTGTTTTTGTTGTGTTAGAGTTAGAATTGGTTGGATGCATGCATAAACATGCACAAATTGCACATTTAACCCTCAAAACAACAAGTATATTCCTAATAGTTTGAATGAATGAATGTTTGTTAATTCTGTTTCTGCCATACATGACAATGAGATTAGTGAATAGAGACAGAGAGGAGATAGAGGAGTGAAAGCAGAGTGTGTGTTGTCCTGTGGGGTTCCTGGTGTGTTATTACAGTCTCCTCTGGTGCTGGCATGTGCTTTCTCTGACCCTACCTCACACACACACACATGCACGCACAAACCCATGCACACACTCTCCCCGACCCCTCCCTGATCCACTGGCTGACCTTTGACCCTCAGTGCTGTAGCGTTGACCAAACATACCCCAACCCCACTGAGACCACAATACAGCACTGTGGCGCCACGACCCACACAATACTGCACTATGTAGGAGAGAGACAGAGACGCTGGGGAAGAACAAGAGTCAGAGAAAGAACTGAGTGAAACTTTGAAATATGAAGAGCGTCACATTCAAATGAGGAACTGAAAAAAAATCAAGTCCGACGTGTGTGGTAACGGATCGGTACTCGTATCTGGAAGGGAAAAAATGGCATCGGAAAATCTCTGCTTTCTGAAAGTCTTAACCTCTGTACATTATTAGTACAAACTCATGCTGTGCAGCCAAACGCTGTTTAAATGTAAAGAAATGTATTTCTTCTAATGTAGGATTTAAAGTTTCTAAACATACCAAATATGTCAGGTTGAATCTTGGGGAGATATGTATAAAATAATGCTCAAGATATAATGAATATTTCCATGTGAATGAATGGCCATAAAAACAAGTAATTTTTTTGAAAAAGTACATGTTGGAGGGGATCTACTCCCAGCACCACAAACAATTTTGAGAATGTGCATGTTTTCCTCTCCACTGTCAGATAGTGTGGCATAAAACAAAGTTTCCAGCGTTGTAGCTACTTACTTACTTAAAACTGTATGATAAGGGGTCATTGTTCTTTAACATTTCTTTCTTTGTCTCTCACTATTTGTCTCCACAAAGCCTTCTTCTGCCATCTTATCTTCTCCTGTTGCTCTTCTTCTCTCTGCTGCACCCCCCCCACCCCCTCCACAAACACACATCACATCCTCACATCACTGCGACACACTGTCAACCCCCACAGAGAGCGTCCAGACAGCCCCATTATTACCCCACCATTAGCAAAGTCAAAGCAAACATTGACTTTATCTAAATGTGGGCTAATAGCTTTTAACATTAACAGGCCCTGTAAAACTCTGAGAGGAAGAGCGGTGCTTGAGGGGTGTTGGGGGGAGAGAGGAGGCTGCCCCTTAAGGGCCCTGCAAATGGGTTCATATCAGTGGTGGTTAATTTCTTTCGGAGCACAAAACACAGACAGTAGCCGTGTATCTATTCAATAGTCAAGTGAATTATAAGCAAACTTTTGAAATGTTGCAAAAAAGAAATTAGGCACATTTCTGTCATCTGGTTTGGAGCGATTAAACTAGGATGCATAGTTTCATCAGAAGTTGGCGGTATAAGCTACGCTTTACGCATGTCTGTAATCCGACAGTATACAGTTGAAGAAGAAGTAGAGTTTGCAAACCGGTTAGAAAACAAGTCGCCTTGGCCGATCTCCGAGAGAAAAATGAGGAGAGGTCTTTAAGAATTTGTTTAAATTGGGCAATATTTAATTGTTCTTTCATGTCAGCTAGTATTGTTCTTGTTTCATGTTGTCCAGAGACAAAAACAATATAAATATATATCTGGGAAAGACGCCGACAGCGGAACCAGCTGATCAGTCATGTGATTTAAATGTTCGCTACGTCAGAATTTATTCGTCAAAGGCGTTTCCATACTCCATGTAGCATTTAACATCAACAAAAGGCAAAAACCACCTCAAGCAAGCGTAAAAACTTTTTTGTGCAACTGAGGAAGTTTTATTGAATTTTGCCGTTCCCATACAGCTTTTCTGTGATACTTCATAATGTGCATAAAAAATATGTGAATGGAAACACGGCTAGTGATATGTGTATGCAATGTTGTGTTTTTAAATTATTTCTAGCAAGAATATAGGTTGAAGATCCCACAGAGACATCTCACTCTGGACTGTCAATAAAAGACAAATATCTCTTCCAAACTTCTGATATCATACAAAATGTATGATAGACAATAGAAGAAAAAACTAGATGAGTCTGTATTTTAAAGTGACAATCATTCTTTAAATTTACCTCTGGCAGCCACCGCTCTGCTTGTCCAAACAGCCAATAAGACAACATTTGGCCCCGACATTAGGATTTAACAAGAGGAACTGACAGAGTCATTTGTGCCCTTTGAAGCCTCCCTTTGTCTGTTAATCACCATGTAATTAAAAAACACACATGTATTGAGTGTTTCTGTTAGTCTCTCATTCAAAAGGACAAAACGATCACAGTGAACTAATAGAAATAATAAATTAAGCTGCATGATAGAGTCACTGAAAATACTTTTTTAATTCTACCTTAAGCAGCGTCGTTGGCAAATCTAATGTTCTTCCCTAACTGAAAAGTATTGTACATTATTTTGGTCCCATGCTTGAAAAAATGCACTTTTCTAAAACCCTCATCTGTGACTGCTAATGAAGAATGTCACCCCTCTGGATCCAGCTCTTCTGGCAGGCAGATGCCCGCCACCACCACCACCATCGGGCCGTATAATGGTTATCAGCATGTCAAATGGTATTTACGATAGTTAGCTGTGACTTAGGACGCGTTGCATGCTTAAACAACAGGAGAGAGGGTGGAGGGGATTTACTGACGTGAGTCTATAGAGTGTGTCTGTTTACAATGAGGTAAAGTTGTGTGTTTGAAGCATCTGTCTGTGGTATGCAGTTGTTTACTCTGCGAGGAATCAAGTCGCTCTGCTCCTCCATTCTTCATATGAAGAGACCACAACTAACACAATGTGTTTTATCACAACATGTAATGACATGGTTAATCAGAACACAGTGTGTGGGAAAATACAGTTTAAACATTCATTAAAGATTAACTCTTTTTATCTATTCATTGGTCACCCATGAGTCTTTGTTAGATGGTAGCTTTTGAAACAAAGGCCAGTACTTTCTACACTGAAATACTCAGGAAGCATTCATTTATCACCAAATCTCAATATTCAGAGATGGGGGCTTTCAAAATATCTGTTATTAGTACTACTTGAGCTATTTCTCCACTCCTTGCCACTCCTTTCTTAGCCATGCAAGTTGGACACTTTTCATGCCGCAACTATTTAGCGTGGAGTTGACCCAGCAGGTAAATGATACTAGAGCTGAAAAGATTACTGGACGGATCAATCGACAGCACATTAATCTGAAACTGTTTTCACCGCTGATTTGTCGGCCAGACTCCAAACATTCTTTGGTTCTCAAAGGAAGAAAATCAGCTGCTTTTCTGTTTCTATATGATTGCAAACTGAATATAAAGACATTTGAAGACGTCAACTTGGACAAATTTCTGACACTTTATATATCCATTAATCAAGGAAATAATTGGCAGACTAATCAACAATGAAGATTATCGTTAGTTGCAGCCCTAAATCATACGCTGTGTGCCAAAATGCAAAATACAGAATCACATTTATTATACCCGAAGCACTAATATTGTTCAAAGACAAGAGTTTGTGACCACAAAACTTAGATGAGTCTCCTTATGAGCATAGGGAAAGAAGGTCTGATTGTGGCCTTTAAAGCCACTTTCCCCCCCCCTACACTCTCCTAAATTTCTTAAACATGTGTCTAATAGTAAGTGGAACATAATTGGAAGGAAAACATCACCTTTGTCTAGTACTTTATATCTCTAAGGAAGGCTACAATCCCAGGGAAAAATGGCATCCAGTACCAGTGGTGGAATGTATCAAAGGACATGTACAAGTACTGTACTTAAGTACAAATTCAAGGTACTTGTTCGAGGTATTTCCATTTTATGCAACTTTTATACTTCTACCCCACTACATCTCAGAGGCAAATATTATACTTTTTACTCCACTACATTTGTCTGACAGGTTTAGTTACTTCATGTCCAGCGAAAACCATGTATCACCAGATTTGGTGATTTTTAATTTGAATGTTTGTGATGAAGTGTTCCTTTATGTGTTGAGAAAATGATACTACTTCTTAAGCTAAATAACTTATTTAATTGATCAGCTGGAAAATGCATCGTCACAAAGCTGAAAACAGGGCTGTTTTTCTGACACCATGAAAAGTTGACTCTTTTAGAGATACGGGGATCTCACAGGACAGCAACGCTACAAAACATATGATGATCTTATAGAATATGATGCATAGCTGCAGATTAAATTACCCAACAAAGGAGTTAAAAACATCTACAGCAGTAAAATGCAACATACATATTAATGCAGCTGTAATATTAATACAGAAACATCAGATATAATAGTAAAACACTGACAGGAACATATCACCGCACTATCAATACTTTTACTTTTCATACTTTAAACACATTTTGCTGATAATACTTTTAGTTAAGTATGGTTTGAATGCAGGACTTTTACTTGTAGTGAAGTTTTATAGTGTGATATTTGTACTTTTACTTAGGTAAATGATCTCAATACTTCTTCCACCACTGTCCAGTACTGCAACAGACACCACTGACACATCTAACTGTCTGTTCATCTTCATATCTAGTCGTCTCTTACTTTTCTACCAAAGTTTAAAGCTCTGCTAGGTATCCATTACTCTGGTGACTGTGTGCCTCCTCCTCCAGCCCTCTTTACCTAACCGCAATTCTCTCCTACCCATCATTGTTAGTGTTAGCATGCTAATTACATTCCTCAGTAATGAGTGTGTGGGACAGGAGGTTGTTAAGTGATTGTGGGTTGTGTGTGTGTGTGTACGTGCTTACATGTGTTAGGTCATATTTATGGGTATGGTCTTCTAGTTGTATACGTCTTCAGCATCTGTGTATGCTGTTGTTTACGCGCCGATGCTCTCTTGTCTTTCTCTGATGCTGCATGTGCATCTCTGTTTTGACAGAGCAATGCAGTGAAGATGCATTTTTAATGTGTTTGTGGCTCTTTACACTCGGTATAACAACAAATGAACCCTCTCATCTCTGTCTCTTTTTCCTCTCCCTCCCTCTGGACAATGGGTGGTCTATACGGCAGAATCACCCGGAAAACATTAAATTGTTTAGACAGACGTGTGCATCAGGAAACGATGTACACACACCCACTCTCATCATCTAATTACTTGGTATACTCTTTCTTTTCTGAATCTGCTTCAAGGGATCGGGGTAGAAGAGGCAGACGAGATGATGTGATGATACATACTGTAGATCATTTCAACACGGCACCGCTGGTTTTAGCAAATAAAAAAATGAAAATCTCTGCTGGACTAACTTCAATAATCACATTATCATTATCCTCTCCACCCTGCTCCAGTTGTTTGACCGTGAAGCGCTTAACAGCTGGCTTACGTAAATACCATCTGACATGCTGATGACCATCTGACATACACGTGGCATTTCACATCACATGTACAATTAATGTATGTGTGTGTGTGTGTGTGTCCGTATGGAGGCAAGCAGAAACACAGGCATGCACTAACCAATAAACAAACCTGATCTAGAAAGCTTAATCTGTTCAGTGCACTCCAAGTGTCAAACGTTTTTTTGTATATTTCTTGGCAAGAATTATGAGAAGACTGATACCACTCTCACAACTGTCCATTCAATATGAAGCTACAGCCAGGAGAAGAGGTGCTGAGCAAAACTCTGAGTGGCGGCTTGTCAATAAAAAGAGAGTAGCTGGTCGAGCGAGCCTGAGCCGTTGTTGTCGCAAAACCCCTTCACTTTAATCTGCAGGTGACGAGCAAGACACGGGAACTTGGCCTGGGATTTGAAGCATTTATTTACCGAGCTTCTAAACTGTACACACTGCACTTCTACGTTCACAGTTATAACGTTACTTTTAACTTCATACTCACCGTACGTCACACACGTAGGCCCTCTCTCTCTCTCTCGACCACACACTCCTTAACGTTACGGGCCGCCGCGCTGGCAGAAACCCGTCTTGTCCCAAAAAACACATGAACTTTCTAGTAAACAGACACAACGTACGCCTCTTCTCTCTCTCTCTCTCCATTGATTTGCACACACCGACACAATCTACGAGTTATTCCCTAAAAAAAACATAAATCCCCGATGAATTGGCCCAGCGGGTAGTCAACGTAAGCCGGGCGGGCTGCCGGGCTTGCAATACACTACTGGAAACCCTGAGTTTTTTTTAAAAAAAGGTCAAGTGAATAAAAGAAAATGTGGTGGCTATTGATGGTAGCTTGGCTATTTAAAAATGGCGGATTTGTGCACGGGACACCGTATCACGCAAGTGATGATTCTCTCTGATCGGTGGCCTGCAGTGTTTTAAATCCACCTTCTAGTATCTGCTCAGCTCGCTTGGAATCTTGATAGAGGTGATACCAAAAAAAGTACCAGGTACTATCTACAACGTTTGCCAATGGAAAACCAAAAAAGAGCGGTTCCATGCAAGTCAAGTCGTGCCGTGCTGTACCATGCGGTGGAAATGCAGCATAACTCTGTCTAGAGCCGCAGGTAGCCCAGAATGGATTGGCCTACTGCTAGTCTTTGACCCCTGTATTCAAGCTCAATGTTGTTCAGCTAACAGGGGAGAAGGCTAATCTCTCAGCTGCTCAGTCTCATGCTCAACTACACACACACATGGACACAGAGGCCCAGACACTGTGTGGTTGTGTAAGCCTCTGGAGTGCAGTTTATGTGACTCTTTGCTGTAATAAAGGGCATAAATGTTGCATCTTTATCCCTTTCCGTCCCTTCCTTATCTCCGTCTGCCTCCTGTTCTTTCTCTTTAGCTTTCTCTTCACCTGTATCTCTTCTTCTCTCTGTCCTGTTCCAGCCCTCTATCTCCTTATTTGACTCTTCATCTCTGTGTGTTGCAGCAGTCCAGCAAAGCTCTTAGCTATTCCACTGCTTTCCTGCTTCCATTCGCCAATCAGCACTCACAGTGGAAAACAGCCTTCAGTGTCATCTGATGCTCGGCCTTCACCAACTCCAAGGACGCCCAAGGAAAAATAACAATCTTTAAAACTATTTGGCCTTTCTGGTATCTATTCATTTGTCCTTAAAGGAATCATTTTGTTCTCTTTTTTCAACACATTCAGCTATTTCTTTAATACAATAAGCCACACTGTACTTTGCAGTCATTTTAAGGCAGTCATTAAGGAGCGGTTGGACATAACTTCCTGGATTTAATACAATAGCATCCTTACATTTTAGTGTAACTGAACCTTGTGTGCAAATGGGACTGCCCCGACCGATGAGGCCACAAAAGAGTTAATGTTTTCAATGTCAAATCATGTTACAATGTGTCTTAAGATATTTAGCATTTTATTGTTCATTGTTGATACAGTTGCCGAGTAACCCACCTCCGGTATGCATATTTCTCTGGGACATCTCAGTAGTCACCAAGTCACTAATAAAAACGCTTTTTTACGTCATTTCTTAGAGTGAATGCAACAAGGGCGGACTGTGAGAGGAAGCTTTCCACAATCGTTTCTTGAAGACTGGAGATTGTAATTATGAGTTTTTTTTACTTCTCATTATCTCATTTAATTTAGCAAATTGTTCTAAATGAATTCTTTATTTTGCGACCTTTGTTGCAAATGGTCAAATACAGTTGCAGTGAGTGATCCAGTAAGTGCCGGAACTGCCAGATCTGGGGTTAAAATCTGATATTATCTGCCTCAGTTTTGATTTATTTAAGTAGCTTAAATTCTTCGCTGCAGCTAATTTCTTGAAGAAATCTACAATTTCCTGTCATTCTTCTTGTCCATGATTCGGATAATTCTTCTGTTGTGTTAAACTAAAATTATACTTTAAGATGAGATACAGACAGAGAACAGATGACATGCTGCATTACTCAAGTTCAAAACCACAAATTCACAATCACATGGTATGAACCTCAGACCACAAGGCCACCAAAACCCAGCGTCCCTCTCATCACTAACATCCCAGTGCTGTGTAGACGTCTTTCAGCTGCCTCTTCATAGTCTTCAATCAGTGTCACACATGCAATAAGAAAATATTTTTTATTACAACCTCATTTCACAGCAGCTTCAGTTAGATTTCCCCAGCGCTAATACTGTATTTTAACCAAGAGATACGATCTGTCCTGCAACTCACGTATAGCTCATCACAAGATAAGAGAGCACTTCAGTCTTTAATAGGTTCATTAAGGCATTTTGTCCCCTCTGTCCTCTTCATGCTCTCCTGCCCTCTCTCTCACACCCCCTCCTATAATCTTCCCTTGTCCATTTTTTCCCATTTCTTCCTAGTTCCTTTTCTTCTTTTTCCGTACTTCTCTTCTTTATCTTTTATCATCCATTATTACTCCAGTTTTCCTGATGTCCTGGGGCCCCCTTTTCTTTCCTTCACCCCATTTCATCCCCTCTTCCCTCCCTCCCACCCTTACCCCCGCCTTCTGCCTCTCTCTGCTGCCTGCCCTGGTTTCATTGACAGACTGCAGGCGGTGAGGGGGAGGAAATGCTGTAGCATTGCACAGCAAACATCCCTAATAGGCTAATCTAATCTCATCTCTTTGCGGTCTATGGCCCTGTGTTTACTTTCGGCCCCGTGTCTGCACGCTGCCTCGGCCTCGCCTCGCTGAATGCAGCTTTGTTCCCGCTGAAAACTCATCACTGGTGTGATCTCGGGAACGGGCGCCAACTCCTCGACCGTCTGCCCTTAACGCCTGCATGCTGGGGTTCGTTCTCATTTATGAATAGCTTCTGTAGCTGTTGTTGTTTGTTTTTTTACTATGTTTAGTTTTATTGAGAGAGACAAGGTAGCGTGCCAAGTACTGAGGGTACTTCTCTATATCTGACCCTGACCGCCAACTTCCCTGTGGGGTTGTTCAATTTAGATTTTGAGTTCAATTTTACTCCACAGCCAACAAGGTAGCATCTTTGCAAAATAAGCAGGAGGTAGAAAACCACACGAGAGTAACTGAATAACCAGCCAAAGTCAAAAGTTCACTGACTATCTAAAGAGCAAAAGCATTCATGAAGTAAAGTTCAACCAAGGACAAATGTCTGCAGATAGTCCAAAATACCTGAGCTAATGTATCAGTGCAGAACGAGCCAATGAAGGATTACAAAGATGTTTACAAAGCACATTATTAAAGTAGTTCCAAAGACCAGGTGATAGAAAAGATGAAAAAGATATAGGAGAGGGTTCACTCCTGCTACTGTCCTCCCATCCAACCTGATATCACGTCAAAGCATGTAATAGACCCGCCTGTCCGATAGCAGACGACTGCATGCCACGTCACGATTTGCTTCGCTGATGCGTGAATATTACACGCGTGTATGAAGGTGCAGTACAAGTAGGGAACAACAAAACCACTCACTTAGGTTTAGGAAACAAAGCCACTTAGTTAGGTTTAGGAAAAACGTCATGGTTGGCCTTAAAATAAGTACGTAAACTAAGTATAATACTTACAGAAACAACGAAACATCTGTACGGAAAACACGTCACAAAAATCACTAAAAAACATATCACAAACGTCGCTAACGTAACTTAAAAAATCTCGAACACCTGTCTCCTGGTTGAAAGACCTGTGTTTGTTGGACGCATCCACCTCCCCTCCGCCGACCATAAGCAGTCTTTCTCATTTTTTATTCTACGTCACTAGCTCTGCAAATGCATTTACATTGCAGTCAGTACAGACTACATGGCGTACAAATTACACGCCAAAAGCAAGAACGGCGTTCTTATTGCACACTTTTGCCTTGTGCATTATCGGGTTATTCATATGCCTTTACGTGCAACCGGACTGTCCCGTCATACGTTCAGCTTTAATGACACAATTGTGTCTGAAACCAAAGTCAAAGCAATCGTACCACCATGTTTCCAACAAATCCTCCTGAGGTTGGAACAGCAGCAAGAATGTAAAAATAGGAACTTTCACTCCAGTAAATTTACTCCACGCCAGGTGAAGAACTACTGAAGTACTGCCACATAGTGATGTCAGCTGCAGTGATTTATCTTACTACTGGCATTGATGACTGTAATGCTCCGAGTCTCTGTGGAAATCAGTGCTTCTGTTACTCACCTCTGGCAGCAGTGGACGTCACGACCACCTCCAGCAGCAGAAAGACCCAGAGCAGCTCCATTTAGGCTTAATTCTCAGGAAGAAGAATCCTCAGCCTCTTAGATCTGAAAGGAAATTAAGTTGCTTATTAAAGAATAACAGGTGATATCCTGTATCTATTTATGAGATACTGAGTAATTATTTCCCACCTCAAAGGTGCATTTTAATCTTCGTATAAATCATCAGTTTATCTAAACTGCTGTATCGTCCTCTGCCAGACTCTGATTTATTCCAAAAACCCACCAGCCATAATCATCATTTCACCTTCTGATGTGTTTTTGATTAATTGCTGCCCAAAATAGCCGCTGGCGCAAAGGAATTAAAACGTAATTTAACTACAAACTGTCTGACAGCTGGTGAGGATCTTTGTGAAAACCTGCCTTGGATTTCAGAAGAGAAAGGAATAACTTGATTAGAGCTGCAACGATTAATTGATTAGTTGCCAACTATTAAATTAATCTGCAACTATTTTGATAATCGAATAATGGGTTTGAGTAATTTTCTAAGAAAAAAAAGTCTAAATCCTCTGATTCCAGCTTCTTAAATGTGAATATTTTCTGGTTTCTTTACTCCTCTATGACAGTAAATATCATTGAGTTGTGGACAAAACAAGACGTTTGAGTTGCAGCCCTAAACTTGATAGAAAACAATCAACTTATTCCTTAATAAAGGAAAGTAATAAAATGTAATTTCTCTGAACAAAGCTGAGAGACGTGTGTATTTCTTATAACACCTTTAATTCCTGTGCAGATGTTTTAAAACCCACCAGGCTAAAGTTTCTAAAGGGAGATGTTAGATAGGATGTGAAAGAATACATGCACTCACTTCCAAACTTCATCTCCTCGATTATTTGGGTTTACAAAAGTCCTCGGCAGTCAGAATAAAATAAAGTGTTGCATCACTGGCTGGACACCGACTACAAATCCGCCCTAATGGCACAGGAGCAGAGATTTTCTGGAAGTCAAACTATTTTCCTCGCAGATTTATTCTGTCCACCTGTCCATATGTCTCTCCTTACAGTGGTTTTAATCTTTCCGCCACATAAATTCTTCCCTGAACCTTATGAGATCATATTTCAATACTTCACATGCTGTATCTTTGATCAGCATCTGTCAACCTCGGCAGTCTCAGTTCACCAGAAACTGCTACACACTTAAAAAGTGCAGGATAATTGATTTGATTTGTGGCAATCAGATTTCCAACCTACCAAAGTCAGGTTTAGTCACATTTTTATTTGAATACGTATTGTACTTATCTAAAGAACAATCTTTATTCCCTTAATTTACAATAAACATCATACAAAGCAGCTGAAAGTGGCTGTAAATTAAAGAGTAAACGTTTCTTTAAGGAGGAGCAGAGCCTGCAACCTGTGATTGTTTCCAAAACAGGTCTAATGAATTTATATTTATCACTTGTTTAAAATCAATAATTTGCAAGCCAATTAATTAAAAATCCTGACAACTAATAAATCACACATGCACAAAAGCAGTGTGATTTCAGATTATCAATGATTGACTTTGGTTAACAAGATGTTCTCTGATCTGTCCTGATATGTTTTATTTGTGAAGGAGAGGAATCCTGTAGAAACTACGCATAGCAATGAATTGTCAGTGTTGGAAAGTAACTAAGTACATTTACTCTGTACTGTATTTACTTTACTTATATCTTATACTTATATCTTATACTTTAGAGTATCACTTGTTTAAAATCATTAATTTACATGCCAATCAATTAAAAAACCTGCATCATAAACCCTGTTCACTTGCCTTCATACAGTATTCACCTTCCCTTACTAAACCATATTGTACTATGTGAATGAGCTGGCTATAGTTATAACCACTTTGCAAGAGCTGTAACATGTTATAACACAGACAGCTTCACAGATACGGCAAAACTTAACTTTCAGTAACAACTCCTGCAGATTAATACCGCTGAAGATATAGGAATATGTGCATATATTTGACTCTAAATTCAACTTTTAGACTTAATCAGGGCAAAACAAAACTAATAAAAAAGAAATGAAAAGGTGATTAGGAGATAATACAAGTTTACTTGACCCCCATATGAGAACTATGAGGACTTTAAGAACTTTAAACATGCACTATCTGCAACCATATTGGACTCTAACCACTGGTGCACTTTACACTTACTTTACACTATACATCCTACATACACTTACTTTACACTATACATCCTATATACACTTACTTTACACTATACATCCTATATACCACTTTATAGACTGCACATATGAACACATTACATTTATTTATTGTACATACTACATTTATTTATTGATGGACTGTACATACTATGTTCACCCATTCACTCTGTATCTTTTATATCTTTATTATTGTTTTTTTTTTTAATAATTTTTGTATACCTTTATACCTCTCCTGTGTTTCACTCTGTTTGCTGATGTTGCTGCTTTGACACCTGAATTTCCCTCCAGGGATTAATAAAGGTTCATCTTATCTTATCTTATCTTATCTTAAAATTAAATTAATAAGAAAAAATGCATTACTGTCTTTGTCACTGTAATCATAGCAACTAAATATAATATTACACTATAGTACAGTGCAAAATCTGAGAAAGTGTTAAAAAGTATAAAATGATTGACATCTTTCCACAATTCATTACTGTATAATGTGTTATCTTATCTTTAAACTCACTATAAAGTCAGACAAATAAGCATTAAGACCCTGTGGATACATTATAAATAAATATTACAGAGACTTTGGCTTATAATAAAGTTGGACTTACTGTAAAAAAAAGTGATGAGATCTCCACAGTCTTGTTACCCTCCAGTGACATGCACATATAGCATGCCTTTCTCCAGAAAACAGTCCTTCACCTCCTCTCCAATGATGTTATGATGAACTTAATCCGTGATTCAAACCAAGAATAATAAAAGAGACGCGTCTGGCAAAGAAACGCACACTTGCAGTGAATGAAGTTTGACCAAACTGTAAAAAGTAGACTAACCGAGCGAAAAATATGTGTTTAAATGTAGAAAAAAAGAAAAAATGAAAGATATATAGGCTCAGGTCAAACACGTGAGGCTGCAGTAGTATTTCTGAATGACAGTCCACATGTAAAAACCCTCACTGATAATGGAAAACGGCAGCAGAAAGAAAGAGAAAAAGAGAGAGAGAGAGAGAGAGAGAGAGAGACAGCAAGAAAGAAAGAGGAAAAACTTTCTCTACAAGTCCCGCCTGTTCTCGTATCTATCCACACACTTCTCTATTAAAAGAAACCCTGAATACTATATCTCCACATTGCCTCCAGCAGCAGCAGCTCAGCGTCCAGATTTCAGCTGCAGGCGAGAAAACAAACTGAGCGTCGACTGACCGTCCAGAGTGAAGAACTTTCAGCCAATCAGAGAGCAGGCCAATCAGACAGCGGACCAATCAGAGAGCAGCAACGGGCTGGACAAATTTGGAGCGGTTTAGTGGGAAGAAGAGGGGGGATATTATCTCTAATTAACTTAAATCATGTGTTATTAACAAAATTGGGATTTCCATTATTCATTACCTGCCTTTATTAATCTTATTTTAATTTTAATTTTGATTATTAATTAATTAATTATTATTATTATTATTAGTAGTAGTAATAATAATATAATAATAATATTTATTTGTATAGCACCTTTCTAAACATAGTTTCAAAGTGCTTGCACAGATAAAATGAAATACAGACAAAATCAAAACAACAATAAAAGAACAAAACATAAAGACCAAATAATGAGAAAACTAAAACCTGTAACCAGTGGTATCAAAACAATAAGTTACTACACATAAGCCAAAAGAGGACAATATAAGGTGTGAGAAAAGGTGCACCAAGCTGTTGCCTTACGGAGTTCAAAAAGCCTTTTTATAAAAATGGGTTTTTAAAAGAGATTTAAAATTGGTAGTAGTATTTATAGAAGTAGTAGTAGTAGTTTTTCCTATTTTCTATTCTATTCTATTCATAAAGTCTGGTGCATGTACAGTGACACATTGCTTTGCTCTGTGGTCCATGAGAGCTAGCTTCAAGTAACATTATGAACCAACACTGCCACCTCATGGCAATTAGACGTTATTACATCAAGATGAAGCTCACATATTGTATGTGATAACAGCAAAAAATAGTTCCAGTAGATGTTCTGCAGCATTGATAGCATAGGAAGGGTAATATATATAAATAATAATATAATATAAATAATAATAAAAATAAGTTCAAGTCTCTCTTTCAACTAATAAATCACATATGCACAAAAGCAGTGTGTTGACAGTGTTGTTGACTAGATGATTTCTGACCATTCCTGTTACAAAAAAAGTTTCTCAGGAATATGTTTTAGTTGATAGGAGTCCTGTAGGAATTGTGCAGGGCAATGCATTATCAGTGGTGGAAGGTAACTAAGTACATTTACTCAAGTACTGCACTTTACTACTTACTTTACTTGAGTATTTTCATTTTCTGCCACTTTATACGTCTACTTCTCTACAATTCAGAGAGAAATATTGCATTCATTGTACGTTTTACTCCACTATATTTATTTTATATCATTATTTAGTAGTTACTTTGTACATTCCGATTAATAATATAATATAAGATAAGATAAGATATTCCTTTATTAGTACCGCAGTGGGGAAATTTGCAGTGTACAGCAGCAAAGGGGATAGTGCAAAAACAAGATGCATCAGCTAACAGTGTAACAAAATATGAACCATTTAAATAGAAGGAAGTATAAAAATAGG
>CAKAKR010062572.1:112168-170778 GCA_916700685.1 Adelosebastes latens
TATACAGTATTGACAATAAACAGACTATTAACAAAATTGCACAAGTGGAAAATGATATTGCACAGTGAGAATAAAATGAAATTCCACCTGAAAATATTGCACAGTACCTGAGTAGTAATAATGATATTGCACAGTCAGTAAACAGTATAGTGCAGTTATTGTCAGTATTTGGTGTGTAAGTGGTCTACTGGGAGCAGTGCAGTTGACTTAACGGCCACAGATGTCGCTGTTAACAAGCAATTTCTGATTCTTACATTCTTAAGCCCTTTTTTACAAAATGGATTTCCACCCTAATTACCAATTTTATAACAAACATGACAAATGTAAGCTTTTAAAAGAAAAAAAGAAGCTTTGTTTCATCTTTCGTGGCAAGAGAGCCGCCATGTTGCAGTACTCTAGCCTGTGACGACACGAGAAGGGTTGGCTCAGCTGAGTTACAGAGATACAACGGTAGAGACCGTGAAAGACGGAGACTGAGGAGACACAGGACAGAAGAAAACAAAATGACCAGCTTCCTTCCTTTTATTCTCGTGACGTCACAGGCTAGAGTACTGCAACATGGCGGCTCTCTTGCCACGAAAGATGAAATAAAGCTTATTTTTTCTTTTAAATGCTGACATTTGTCAAGTTTGTTATGTAATTGTTCGTTAGAGTGGAAATCCATTTAATAAACCAGCTTAACTTGGTTGACTGATTAACTTCTACTAAGGTTAGGCATTGACCTGGAATGGTTAAAGGTTAGAATCATCAGGCAGTGAGTCTCGCAAGAGTTTTGGCAAGTTTTTGCAAATTGTGGGTTACCATCTAGACACAACCTCCTTGAAGCCAAAGCAGAAGTGCCTTAAACTTGCATTCTTTCTAATATCCAGCAGGGGGCGACTCCTCTGGTTGCAAAAATAAGTCTGATTGTATAGAAGTCTATGAGAAAATGACCCTACTTCTCACTTGACTTATTACCTCAGTAAACATTGTAAACATGAGTTTATGGTCTCAATCGCTATAGTTCTTTGCGAGCCAATGACGAAAAGTACTTGGCAAACAGCCAATCAGAATCAGTTTTGGACATGCAAATTGTTGTTTTCCCACAATCGCGGCACTTGACATTGCGGGCATGACACCTCTTCCTAACTGGACGCCATGCGAACAAGCGGACATCAGATTGTTTCAGTTTTTCCCAATGAAGATGTCCTAACCTGCTCCATGCGTAAGCGAACAGGCTGAGTGACGTGTCGCTTGTTTGAAAAACTCTCGCCCTGGCTCTATTCATGTGAAGTTTCACGCACCTTCAACCTATTTTCATCAGTCAAAATCAACGCTGACAGTTAATCAATACCACTCTCTCTATGTAATAGAGTATAGTAGCATATCTGGGCATTTTTTCGTGCTCCATTCGCCAGAGTTTGCTCGGTCACTGCATGTTAGGAAGAAGTATGATATCCCCACATAGTGGCCTCTCCCAAGAACAATAAAAACTATTATATCCAGCCACTGACCTTTAATTGTATAGTGATGATAAATAACAGCAGCAACCAAGGATTTTTTTTTAATGTCATGCATTAATACAGAATAATATTAATTTTTAAATTATTCAGTGCCACTAAAACCACATTTTGTTTTCCAGCAGGTGGCGCTTTGGGCCTCCAATGTCTTGTGAGGGGTGATAACACCAGCTGATCCCATGCAAAAATATCTGAAACCACAGGTGTTTACTTTACCCAGGTAACTACAGATTTGAGGAGGTATTGTAATATGTATTGTAGATTATTCAGTGTTAGTCAATATCTTCTACAAAAATGGAATAGTGAAAACTGGCTTGTTTTGCTTGTTTTAAATCAGTTAAAATTGAGGTGCATATTTGAAAGCCAGTGGAGATACAGTCTGCCTACTTGTTAAAGATGATGTCATCTAAACATATTTACATTTGACCTTCAAGTTCTCAAATCCACTGGACACACATAGAGATTTCCTTAGTTTATGAAAACATGTCCAAGCTTTTTGGATGATAGTCAATGTTTAAACACGAATCAAAGATAAATACATTGAATGCTTCAAGGACCAGATTTAAATGAGTTAATTTCCGGCCTGTATTTGGGCTCAAAACAAAAAATGAAATGGGTTGAAGGATGTTTTAGGACATGCAGCACTTAAGATCAGTTAAGCAGTCATTTAATACAGCCATCTTTACAGCTTACAGCTAAAATAATTTGGTTTGACTGTGAAACACAGCAGAGTATTGTCTGTGGCTGCGCTCCAGTTCCATGGCTTTAACCGCTGTGTTTTATTTCTGCATCAGGAGACGCCAGACCAAACTCCCCTCAGAGAGTCTCAGAGAGTGTCTGAGCAGCTGGGAGGAACTTTTAATGCTACCTGGAAATAAATGTGAGACCAATTCAAAAACCAGAGAAAAGAAACAGAGTCAGACCGTCTCATCCCAGTTGAATACATTAAAAGTTCTCATGTCTTATTAAACATAACAGTAAAAGTCTGAATTGAGGTCATTAAGTGAAACTATGACAGTTTATCAGTGGCGAGTAGAGGAAGATGTGGCTCTATCAGTGTGATTAAGTGCTTTGTGTAAAATGTTCATGACTCCATTCTGTCAAATCTTAATATTTAAAACCGGTTTTCCTTATTTCTACATCTTTAATCTTGCAATATATTGTTGGTTGATACGTACAATAAAGTTGTGGAAAAATTAAATGAGTAAACACCAAGTGATTTTTTTCATTTGTCAAGCTTTTTTTTCTACTTTTGTACAAAAGAAAAGTCAGAAAATGTACTGATTCTCCTCTAATATTTGAGGTATTATGTTGACAAGTATCCCTGTGAAGTGAAACGATCATAATCTAGAAGGTTATTGTCACTATGTTTGTGTTATCAATATTAAAACTCAAAACAGCTCAAAAGTATCATTTAAATTGACTGAATTCATACTTGATGAGACTTTAGATGTGATGCATATAGCGTATGTAATTATTAGGGCTGTCAATCGATTACAATATTAAATCACGATTAATCGCATGATTAATTACGATTAATCACAAATTAATCCCACATTTTTCATCAGTTCAAAATGTACCATAAAGGGAGATTTGTCTCTCTCTCTCTCAACACGGGAGTGGGAAAATATGCTGCTTTATGCAAATGTATGTTTATATTTATTATTCAAAATCAATTAAAAACACAAAACAATGATAAATATTGTCCAGAAACCCTCACAGGTACTGCATTTAGTATAACAAAATATGCTCAAATCATAACATGGCAAACTCAAGCCCAACAGGCAACAACAGCTGTCAGTGTGTCAGTGTGCTGACTTGACTATGACTTGGCCCCAAACTGCATGTGATTATCATAAAGTGGGCATGTCTGTAAAGGGGAGCCTCGTGGGTACCCATAGAACCCATTTTCATTCACATATCTTGAGGTCAGAGGTCAAGGGACCCCTTTGAAAATGGCCCTGCCAGTTTTACCTCGCCAAAATTTAACGTAAGTTTGGAGCGTTATTTAACCTCCTTGATGACAAGCTAGTATGACATGGTCGTACTGTAAAGGACAGAAGGTGTCGTATCCTACAGATGTAAAACCCCCTGAATCAAATTTGTGATTTGTGATATTGGGCTATACAAATAAAACTGACTTGACTTGAAATGTCAGGGGTCTTTATTGTAGTTTAATTCCATGTTTTCTCCAGTAGATGGTAGCAGAGGACTATATCAGGGGAACAAAAATACACACACATCCATGCACACATGTAGTATTTTATGTTTTACAGTAAGTACGGCAATAGTTGTAAAAACCTGCTTTTCTTCTCAAATCATCATGACAGATGGTGGGAATATGGTTGAGTATGCTCCATTGAAATCCATGCACTGTGACAGGCTGGAACTATTTCTGGTAAAGTCTATTTAGTGTGTGTGTTAGAGAGAGAGAGAGAGAGAGACCATGTGTCCATTCCTGTATGCTCTGAAGTCATGTTTTTTATATATCTGGAGACATCATGTGTGTAGTAATGTATTCAATAGCTCTGTCTAACTCCTACAAACTGATCCAACACACACATTCATTAATTACTGTGGAGTGTAATGGTTTTCACCTCTTGCAACTGTTGCAGAACAGCTAATTGTCTGATGAATACTACTTCTGTGAGAGGCTCTCTGTGCTCTTTATTATATCATTAACCCCTGCTCTAATTCCTGCTCTTTGTCTGCCCCAAAGATACGGTTCACCAGAAGCCAGAAGTCCATTTAGTTTTCCACACGCAGAGAGACAAAGTGAGAGAAGCGGTCGGCCAGCAGCAGTGACGGTCTCTGAGAACATGATCATAACTCAACTTGTGCAGAACATCCTCTGTCAGCAGCGGATTACATACTAACCTTATACATGTCCCATGACAAACTTCGGTATTTTTTAAACCTGGACCCTATTTTTGCATGTGTTTGTGTCTATAAGACTAATGAAGTTTGGCGAAAGTTCAGTCAGGGAGACATTCTCTCTTTATGCTCTCATTCATTCACAAATCTCTCTGTCTCTCACACTCCATCAGCTGACTATGGGCGTTCACTCTAAGTTAAACCCACCATGATCTCCTTAAGCCAATCATACCGTTGCCATCAAACTGTAAATAAAAGACTGTTCTCCTCTCCGCTGTCAGATGGGAGGGAGCAGTATGAACGTACGCGACCCTCCTCCACCCCATTCACCTCCAGTCTTCCCTCACATCCAGTGCCCAAGGTTCCTTCCACTGAGCTCATCACAAGTCCCGCTCCACACATCCCATCATCCAGATCTTCAGCCAACTCTCTTTACCACTTCACCACCAACACCAGTGTCTAGACTCTATCGAGGGAATATTCCTGTACTAACCATGGCATTACTTCCCCCCTGAATATGACTACGTCATGATATGGGGCTCAGGGGCCCTCTAATGGTACGTGTCCAGAGGCTCCGTCCTTTCCACGCTTCCCATTCATTGTCTATGTAAGCAGCCGTGCAATGCATTCTGGTAGCGTGGCAGCGCAATGCTAGAAATGGAGCGTCACGACGCCCGCTCCTTATTTGCATAAAGTTGAGGGCTAGTCTGCTTTATGCAAATCACGGGCGTCCGACGCGACTCCCCGCCTCTCAAAACTCCCGAGAATCTTTTAAAATAAACGTTGTCGATCCAAAATAAAGACAGATTTAGCAACTGCACGGCTTATTTCTCAAATGTTTTCAGAAACACATTTCGCTGAACTATTTTCGTGAAATAAGAGTAAAAAGTTTCCAAACGAGCCTCCATGTTGTTTTCCGGCTTGAAAGCTGGCAGCAGCAGCCAACGGAGGGAAAGCGTTTGTCCAATCAGGTTGGGACAGCCTTGTTTCTAGTGAAAGCCCACCAAGCGTATAATGTTGGGAAGCGTCGCGTCCCCTCACGATAAAAAACGCCCCTGTGGACACGTACCATAACCTGTTGGGCCCTCGGGCCTGTGCCCAGTAGGCCCGTTCAGTAATCTGTCAGAATAGGTTATGCATCATCTTCTGACTATGATGTGGTTTGTCTTGCAATCACTTCACCATGGTGGCACAATGATAACATCATAGACTATTCTAAATAAACAGTCTGAGTCTTACTGTACGAGTAGTATTTTTGTCCTGGGGGTCAGTGAAACCTGTGAATGCAGCCTTTCTAGTTCAGTTAGCGCACCAGTTAGGACACGGTTGTTTTCATTATTAGGTTTTACTGGGCTTCAGCCAGTGCAAGAGGGCGTTTATATTCTGCAGGCGCAGCAAAATGTCACATTCAATCTGTACACTTTGTTTTCAAAAGGTCATAATTAGCTAGCAGTTTTGAAACAATTATGGCCAAAGTGCACCGATTTCCCTTCGAAGCAAAACATAGAATTACTCACGGAGAGCGAAACTGAATGGTGTGTATGTGTGAAACACTTGCGGCTTGGTTTTATTCCATTCTTACGTCTTCTTAGTCCAGTATCAAATGCTTTGTTTCTGTATCAGCTGCATGGAAAGAGTGGTCGTCCACCTCCACATTTTTAATCCTATCTACAGAGCATTAAGCAGTTTAACACTTTAACATGCAGGAGCAGCTGAGAATGATTACAATTTATTAGCCAGGTTGGAGAGGGTTCGTTGATAGGAGGGCACACACACACACACACACACACACATACACACACACACACGAGGGAAATTAAACAGCAGCTGCAGAGGAGTGTAATTTATTCAGCATCACCATACCTGCCCCAGTTTACCTGCCAGTTCAAAGATTTGGAAAAGCAATCTACTGAGTACCCAGGTGTGCTGCTGGCAAAAACAGATTTGAGATTTTCTAACAATTTTTAACAGAAAAAACGTTTATTGTCACTCTTGAACGTCCCTTTAAAGGCAGTATTAACTTTTTTTAATGTACAAAACCAACAGCAGCATAACATGATAACAGTGCTGCAGACCAAATATAGAGTTTGAAAACCCTGAATGTGCAAAAATAAGAGATGTTTCATTATTACTTTGCTGTCATAAAGAGGTCAAATGAGTGATAATGTTGTTGTTGCTAGGGCGGTCTGACCAGTTGCTATGCGGCAGCCTCAGCTGTTGTAGGAAATGGCTCTGGTTAAAGTTTGAAAGGAGGGAAGGAAAGAGGGCGATGTAGCCACAAGGCTATTACTGTGCACTTGTGTGTGTGTGTGTGTATGTTAGCATGCATTTGTGTATTATCATCATTGTGTGAGCTGGAGCCGTTTAGGTTAATGTGTACATGTACTTAAAGCGTGCATACTGTGCAACGTTTTGTTGTGTGTTTATACCTTTGGCTGTTTCTGCATATATACTAATGTGTGTTTGTGTGTGTGTGTGTGTGTGTTGTAGTATGGCGGTCTCACCTCAAGCCTGAACCCAGCGTAGCCGCGGGGAGGGCTGGGCATTTATGAAGGAATTCTGTAATTTTCAAAACTGTGGTTTGAGTTTCACTCTTTTTAACAAGCTGGTTTGGGCACTGATAATGGAAAACGGCTGCAGAGAGAGAGAGAGAGAGAGAGAGAGAGAGAGAGAGAGAGAGCGAGAGAGAGAGAGAGAGAGAGAGAGAGTAGGAGAGAGAGACTTTTGGCAGCCTTTGGATTCACTTCCCATTTCTCAAAATATGTTTTTTGTCGTTCAGGGACTTTTTGCATTATCATTTCCGTGCTCGTTAGACAGCAAACTCTGGACGACAACAGGAAAAGTTGGAAAAAACGGATATAGAGAGGGCATGAGATACATTGTGGAAACCCATCAATCCCACCGAGTGCCATGAACATGGAGTCTTGACCCTAAAAGCTGAACCAGGAATGACTCGGAGTACAATTTGAAACCTTGTCTGCTGTATTATTATTATTATTATCATCGTCTATACCTAAAAACAGGATTCAAATGTGATTTTTTTTTCACCTTGGCAGCTCCGTAATGTTCACCTTCTAGTTGTGGTCCCGTCAAAATTGACCAATTTTCAAACTTGCTGTTTAGCAAATGTGTTTTATTCTGTCTGCTTGCCATGAGGTTTTTATGACATCCTTCACACTAAATATCCATAAAATCTGAACTGAGAACCGGACTTGGCTGGTACTCACCTTACTCTGATTCATGCAGCCAAACTTGAGACCCACTCGACCACACTTTGTTATATTTTGATTCCAAATGACAAATAGCTAATCTGGATACAGCCAGAATATATATATAAATAGCCTACATGTGCCCAGAATAAAGCACAGCAGCCTACTTATTATTTTACTGTGGTAGTTATGCAGTATAGACAAAATAATAAATTAATTATGCGTGAATTAAAGGTGCAGTGTGTAGGATTTGGTGGCATCTAGTGGTGAGGTTGCAGATTGCAACCAGCTGAAACTTCTCCAGTGTGCCTAGCGTGTAGGAGAACTACGGTGGCTGGCGACAAAACATGAAAATGTGAAAATGTGAATGTCCCTCTCTAGAGCCAGTGTTTGGTTTGTCCGTTCTGGGCTCCTGTAGAAACATGGCGGCAGTGAAGAGGACCCGCTCCCTATGTAGATATAGGCTCATTCTAAGGTAACAAAACACTTATTTTCAGGTAATTATACACTGATGAAAACGTACGTATTCATATTATTAGTGTCGTCACTTCATCATTTTATCTTATTAGACATTTGGGTGAAATTGTCATAATTAACATATGAATTCTTCAGTTATGGCCAAAAATGTGTTTTGTGAGGTCACAGTGACCTTTGACCACCAAAATCTAATCGAGTTTAAGTGGATGTTTGTACCAAATTTGAAGAAATTTTCCCCAGGTGTTCCTGAGAAATCACAAAAATGTGATGGACGTGAGGTCAGAGTGACCTTGACCACCAAATTCTAACCAGTTCATCCTTGAGTCCAAGTGGACGTTTGCGCCAAATTTGAAGAAATTCCCTTCAGGTGTTCCTGAGATATATCGCGTTATCGCGAGTGGGACGGACAGACGGACAACCCGTCCGGCCACGGCTATGGTCGGCGCGGAGGCATAAAAACAACAACAATAATAATAACTTACAAAACTCACATTCATAAACTACAGTTATGGAAACAAATACACCTGTAATTTGTGAATTTTAATGGATTTTTCTGAAACTTATAATATGAAATTTGTTCTTTTGGTGCTCGATATACTGGATGCACAGAATACTGCTGCTCAAAGTCTTTCTACTACCTCTACTAATACTTGTTACTGCTATAGTACTACTACTACTGCTCCTACAAGTACTATTGTTACTAATACCACTGCTACATCCTGGAAGTGTCACTACTGCTACTGCCATTATCACCTGTCTTCTACCACAATACAATGACACCAGTTCTACTACAGCTGTCACACAATCTGTACAGTTTGTAGGAAACAATGGCCGTTTCAAGCACAACTTCTTGTTCCACATCTGGATGCCAGGTAGTTTGACCCCCCGCCGCACCTAAACACACACACACTCACACACACATATACACTTATACACACACTGGTCCAAGCGACCACGGGGGCCTGTTAAGCCAACGGGAGATATTTAGCCCCCAGACTGGGAAAATAAAAAGTGTAATGTAATGGAGCCAGCTGTAAAAGCACAGAGTGGTACAGAGCAGAATGCAACAGGACATTGCCTAACCTAGTGTGACTCTGTGTAACCAAACCTGAGACTGGACGGATTCAGGGTCAGCACCGGCCCCAGTTTGCCCAGTGATGACATCACTGTAACACTCCCCAATGTCAATGACACAATGAGCAATGCAAAATGAAAATGTTTGATGCTATTCTATGTATTTTAAAATGTAATCTGTATTTTCAACCTGGACCCTATTTTCCCATGTTTTTTTGTGTCTAACTGACGAATAGCGACAACAATTTCTTAACTCGGTCCAGTATTGAGGGAGAACGCTGTAGACGGCAGCTGCTCACGGACTGTAATACGGTGCAATTGGGGCAAGCTGGCACCGTCATTTACGTCCACTAAAAGTGCTCGTTTCTGTGTTGGAGTACAGAAAGCGTTGCTTAGTGTTATCTAAAAGATTTTCAATATCATGGCTGAATATTTAGATGATTTGCACAATGTAAATGAGGTCTTTGAATTCAATGGACGCCCGTATTTATTTGAGCCAGAGTATACAGATATTCAGATTTCACAGCGAGTCTTCTCCTTGAGCTGGAATTTAACACAATAACAAACAGACCTGATCAAGCGAAAGGTAGGAAAAACGTTTAATTTCTCTGTAGGGTCCTTTCCATAATGTTGTCAGACACTTATTATAACAATCTGATCCTGTCAGTGGCAAAAACAAGCCCTTTTAGTGAACGTAAGGTTACACCGATGCTGCTCATTTTCCCTCACAGCTCGTATCGTGGCTGCTGATTTCAGCGTTATCCCTCAGTACTGGAACAATTTAAAAAAATTGTCATTTAGACACAAAAACATGGGAAAAAAGGGTCCACATTGAAAAATATTGAAGTTACCCTTTAATTATAATTTATTCATTTATTTCTCTAAACTAAAATCTACTTATTTTCTAACTAATTTCACTTGATTATAATTGTATAATTCTTTCAGTGATAAACCAGCATGTATACAGTTTTTTTATGTCTGCACCATTACATAAAATGGAAATTAGTAATATTTCATTTTTTCGACCCTTTGAGACATATTTTTGGATAACATTATGAGGGTTTGAGCATTACTTGGCCCCACAACATGAGTTTGTAATGTACCCACATTATTTTTGTGAACAAATATTAGTAAATCCTGTTCATCATAGGTGATGAGAAAAAGAAACCAGCACTGTGAGGAAAGCTTCCTGGCAAGCATTTAGCGTTAAACTTCTCTTAAACTAACTCACAGAAGTGATTTTGTCACATTTATGATCGTTTGGGGGCTGCAAAACACAATGTAGAGACGGAAACGAAGCTCTGACTGCATGTACGGTTAAGTGTTTACATGCCAGTTGTGCCTGTGTGGGCCGTCTGGCACTGCAGCTAATAGTATTTAGTATATTCAGTGCTGCTGTAAATAGCCTGTGTGTCCGCATATATATATGAGTGTGTGTGGGAGTGGTGGCTTTCCGAGGTGTTGTTTTATACGTTTTCCTCCACGCTCGTTCTGAGTCGTTTCATTAAAAACGTTAAAAATGAAAGTTTTCATAAGAGCGATATTATTAACTTTACTTCTCGCTCCCCCACGCTCTGAGGTAATGCAGAGCAAAGAGGGATTTTACAAGCACTTAACACTAATGTTACACTAATGCTGCAGTCATGAGCTCATGTGCTGAGCTCGCCCACCTTTCACACTATATCGCACTTTCTCTCACTCCCTCCGCACTCTTAAAGGTATTGAACTTTGTTACAACCTTGAGTTGTACAGTTTTCCTGGCTGTGATATACTGTAAATCCAAATATCACTGATTGTTTTATTATTTTTTAAATGGCAAAAAAATCCTTTAGCTGTAACCTGAGTTGTGTCAAATGCAAAAATGTTATTTGCATTAATTTTTAGGCTCCTTTAATATGCTTCTCGGGATGTTTCTATTTCTGTCTTTTTATATCTGTCTTTCTTGCCATCTGCTTTCTATTCCATCAGTCTGTTTATTTTTCTTGCTTTCCCGCTTTTCATCTCTCCATCTGTCCTATTCTCCCTTTATTTTGTGTCTTCCTCTGCCTCTGTCTTTCTGCACACTTGGACGTCTGCAATTTGTGGTCCAAAAATTCCAGACACTCTTTGTCACACTCGTAGGTTTTAATGACCCCAAATGACCAGCTTCCTTCCTTTTATTAATTAAAAGCTTGTTTTATGTGAATGGAGTACGTCATTATTCTGTACTGAGTCCAAACGTTACAGTGGGCACATGAGCCAAAAGCACCTCAACGTTATTTTCTGTTCTGTGCTCGTTCATTATTTTCACCGAACCAAACCTGTGCCATGAGCGCTCTGAACTTTTGGAAAGTTTAAATCAAAAAAGTCAAAATCAAATAAATTAATTGTTTGCATCAGCTTTAACTTCAACTTTAACTTGTCTCCAAGGGGAAGTTTGTCTTGCAGCCAGGTCAAACACAGAACACACACAGACCTGAAAACCACAGACTGTATATAAGAAGTGGTCGTAGTCACCGTGACGTCACCCATTGGTTTGTGGAATGTCGTTTTGAAGCCTCGAGTTTGTGATTTTGGCTGTCGCCGTCTTGTTTTTTTGCAACCAGAGGTGAGACGAGAGGGTGGAGCTAAGTACAAATTAAGACATTTTAACTGAAAACACACTGTGAACGGGTTAAAGTCGTAAGATGAAAACACGAACAACTCACAGACCGGACAACGCCGTGGTAGCGACCCTCAATTATGTTTTATTACCACCAGATATGGTGTATCTGTACCATAACGATTTGAAACTATTTAAACTATCAAAAGTTGGCATTGAATTTTATTAAGATTGTTAGCTATTTATTCATTGACAAGATATTTCCAGATCTAAATTCGAACTTTGTTCATTTTAGTATTAGTAATTAGTAAACATCTTGCTCGTCTTAGCATTAAACATGAACATGAACTGTCACGGTGCAGGGAGCAGAACAGGCAGGAAGGACCTAAATACAGAGACGGACTGACTCAAGGCAGATATTTTAATAGAATAAAAGTTTCCAGGTACAAACAGCAGGCAGGTGCAGCTGGCAGACACGGGCAAACGAAAACAACGAAAGACGAACCGACAAAGAACAAAGGAGCTAAATAGTGACTGACTAACTGGGGAACTGAGAACAGGTGAGCAGGAGGTGAGGTGAGTGCAGGACTAATGAGGGACAGGTGAAACTGATCAGGGCGGGACAGACAATCAGAAAGGCGGGAAACAAACAAAGGCAGGAAGAGACACAAGATGAGAGGACTTTCAAAACTAAAACAGGAAACAAACTAACAAAAACCCTCGGACCATTTCATTAACATTGGCATATTTTGTTAAATAAAAAAGGGGTTCTGGAGAAAACATGTTTATTTTCGCCAAACTTTGGTATTGAATATAGTGTTTTTGGTATTGATACTGAAAGGTATTAGCACTGCTTTCAAAACGTTATAATGATATGGAGACTATGAGCATCAAAAGTATAATAATTAATTTAAAAAACGTTTCCAGTGTAGGCCGTACTTATTGAAGTCATCGTAAGAATCATATTCAGGTTGTAAATATTCATCTTTATTGTATATCTTTGGTGTCAGGCTGAGCATTTATAACGTCTTCTTGTATTTTAAATAAAAACAAAAGACCCACAGGCCAACACATTTTTCACATTTTTTCGAGTTCATTCAACAAAGTACTATCAGGAATGTAAATACCTCACCGCCTCCTTCCTCTGACAAGAAGTAACGGACTGTTTGTTAAGCAGTACATTTCTCTTTATCTCTTAAAGTCACACACACCCACAAGGAGACCCAGCGTCACCTCGTGTTTGTCCACCTGTAAATCAGAGTCCCGGGCCGAAGTTATCAGCCCGGCTTAACGGGCCGTATTTACTGGCTGTGAGCGCCGCTACAGGTCCACAAGTATGACTTATTACTCTCCGCTCACGCACGCTCGCTAGTCACACATGAAAGTATATGAATGTCGGTGAAGTCACACACACACGAGCCCATGCAGAGAGCCATTATTTTTTATACTGTTTACCATTCCTGCAAAGACCTAATCAGTTGATTTACAGGCTCCTTCAGCCGTTATGTATTTCAGCATGTTCCTTTTATATTAGATTCAGGTTTCTGCTACGTTTTACTTTGTTTTTATAGGCCAATTTAGAACCACTGAGCTGCCCCCCGTTAATGCCTCAACATGCGCTGCGCCTCTGGTCCATAAAGCTTGTTTTAATAAAACCTTTTCTCTCCAGTCTGATGACAGAAGAACCAGTTTACAGTCTGTATTCAGAACAACTGCTGCTGCTGTTTGAGTCACTTTAACACTTGAATGATACAACAAAAGTATGTACAGTATGTACCAAGATATATATAAATGGACTGATCACTCTACTAATAAATCAATACATAAAGAATGGAGGGTGTGAAGGAATTCTGGATTAAATTGGAACCAGGTAAATCTCATTATCTCGTCCTGCTTGAGTTTCTTTAATGTGTGTTCACTCTATGAGAAATTTGGCTGGTGGGTCGCCAGCCCGGTCACAAGACAAGGTGTGTGAATGACGCGATAATGTGCAAGGCAAAAGCGTGCAATAAGAGCGCCATTCTTGCTTTAGGCGTGGCATTTTCATGCCATGTAGTCTGTACTGACTGCAATGTAAATGCATCCACGTGAATATGTTCTGCTCAGAGCTAGTGACGTAGAATAAAAAGTGAGAAAGACCGCAAACACAGGACTTTCTACCAGGAGGCCAGTGTTTGAGACCGGTGTTTTGTTTTGTAAGTTACGTGGTAACACTTTACAATACTAATCATGACTCATTTATTCATTAATATAGGATCTCCCAGTATGTTCTCTAGTAACTCATCATCATCTACTATGTAGTCCTCCATTAGGAGTTATTAGAAAAGTATTTATTAATGATTCATCGATTATCAAGTAGTTTTTTAATTTATTTGTTCCTCACTCATTTCTCAATTAAGTAATCATTAGCTACTCTATACAATTATATTCTGAGTTACTCATTAACTAATGGTTCACTAGCAGTTAGGTCCTCATTTGTTCCCTAACATTTTTGTGTACAGTATTGTAAAGTGTTACCAGTTACATTAGCGTGTTTTCCATTCTGATGTTACATTGTTTTCATACGTATTTTAAAGTGAACCATGATGCAAAAGGTGGCAAAACACGGCACTGACGCGCTGTCCTCTGTTGGACAGGCAGGTCTATTACATGCTTTGGCGTGATACCGGGTTGTGGGTCGCGAGTGGGTCTGATACATTTACTGATTGATATACAACAAAATGTAGTTTGAGATACTGTGAGCAAAAAGACATGCACTCAACTAAAAGATTCTGACTGTTAAAAGGCCAATGAAGCCAGAACATGACATTTAATTTGGCCTTAACGTAGGAATTTTTCATTTGAGAACTAAAACGTATTAAATTATTAAAGGCAGAACTCACTTTGCTGGAAAATGCTCATGCAATTAAAGCTACTTTTTCAAGAGATTTTAAAAGTTTCATTTTCATAGCAGTCTTATGACTATCAGTTAAAAGGCTCACCAATCATGCAGCAACATCGCTCGTAGTTTGACCACATTCACTGGTCATATCTCATTGTTTTTAAGTGATCAAAGTGTGGAAACATTGTGGAGCACAATGTAGAACCACTAATGATACAGGAACACACAGGACGTCCACAAATCTATTGCCTGAATTGCCGGAATTTGCGTTACTTAAGTACAGAAGTTACGAGTTACGTTATTTGTCTTGTATGAGTATGCGACAAATAAAACTCTTGAATTGAATCTTGAGTGACAAATAAATCAACGTTGACTTCTGGTTTCAAGTGGGTTACGAACAGCGGTCCCCTGAGGGAAAGTCTGGTGTTTTTTGACTTGCCCATCCAACCCGACGTCCTCCCTACGCAACGTTTGTCGCTCTTTATACTTCCTAGTTCATGATTACGTGGATTATATGCAAATTGATTTTGTGGGATATACTGTATATGGATTACAGTGCATTACTTTTCGTAGGTATAGAAGGAGTCGGGAACAGCCTGAGTCCTTGTCATTTAAAAACAGATAAAGTAAAGTTGTACTGAAAGACACTTTTTCTCATGTTCGTGTTTCCTGTCCTGGTGAGCAACTTCTCCCAGCTTACTCCGGCCCACAAGAAATGATTGCACCTCAAGTGAGTTGTTGATCATGTTACCACAGAGTGATTGCAATGTTAAAATTAGTTTAGCTCTTAAAGTGCTGTTAAACGCCTTTATGACAACTCCCAGGAATATATTTAGCCATTTTTAACCAGAGAACTTCACTAAATGTCACTTGAATGTGTGTGGGCTCCTCTGAAATGTCATGGTGTTCTCAGTACTAAAAACAACTGGCTATTTTCGGACTGCTGTATATATGCAAACATTTCCTCTGTAAATGAAGCCAGTACTGTAAAAAACAACAACACACAGACACACAACCTTATTGCTTTTCATTGCTTTGTTCCATATTAGAGGAGCAACCTTTCAGCTTGATGTGTTGGCTGTATCTTCACTTTCTCACCCTCATGGGAAAGCTTTTTTATGAAGTTCAACAACTTATTTCCTTCATGTTATTTTTAATAACATGAAGGAAATAATCAACTGTGAGGGTGTTTTATAGGAGCTCGCATCCAAAAATGAAATGTCAGTGATATAGTAAAATGTGAAAATGTAATCATGATGGGTAATATTGACCCATTTGTTCCCCCAACTCAATCTTTTATTTCCCTTTGGTGAAAATGTTCTCTGGGCTTGCTTAAGCACAAATGTGAAGAAATCTTCAAAATTGGTCAAACGTTTTGAAAAGTGAGTTTTTCTTCAATATACTCCATTATAGTTGAGGAGAAAACGGTCTTCCCATGTGCCCAAAGACTAGTTATAGTATGATAAGAAAATAGCTGTATCTCAGAAAATACAACGGGCAGTCAAGTATTTGGTATCTATGAACTCATTAAAAGTAGAATATCAAAGATCTGCGCACATACGCAGTGTAAAAAAAAATTCCGTATGGAAAACATTTAATAAACACAATGTTAGCATTTTTCCTCTTTTTTAAAACATTCTGACTTTGACAATGAATAAAAGTGAGATTTTTCATGTAATCTAAAAATGTAAAAGTTGTACTGTTAGATACCTGCCCAAAGTATGTCCGTACTAGATTTCAAGACTTTTAACCAATCAGAATAAATGTTGTGGCATTTTTCCTCATCATAGTGAGTAAACATAATGAGTTTGTTGACTGGCCTGAGCCCTGACCTCGACCCATTCAACAGCAGACCTTATCATCCAACATCAGAGTCCGGCCTCTGTAATGTTCTCGTGTCTGAATCCCTGCAGCCAGGTTGCAAAGTCATTTGGAAAGCCTGAAAACAAAAGAGTGGAAGCTTTTATAGCAGCAGATTAATACATATCCATTAAGCAGCATATGGTTTTGGAATGAGATGTTCAACAGTCACATCTGGGCGTAATGTAGCGTACATAGTTAGTTCCTGGTAGTTCATACTGATATCAGCATCGTGGAGGGAAGTGTAGTTTCTGTGTGTTTGTTTGTTGTCTTCTTATCTGTGAAAGCCTCCTTTGTACTCAGAGAACAACAGGAAACCATGAACGATACGACGCTGCACGGCCCTGATCTCCTTTTCCACCTCTGCTCCTCATCTTTGCATATAATCACAAACAAACACACACAGTCAACAAAGACTTTCCCACTTTCTCCCTTCTTGTCTCACTTGTCAACACCCACACACACACAGAGACCTTGTTCTGTGGTGAGATGAACATCTCTCGTCTGATATCATCCTTATATTCCCAGAGATCAGCCTCCTTAACGCCACACCTCTCACAATAGAACTCCTGTCTGTGCCCCCGATAGGCCATCTCTACGGTGATAGTTGCCAAGCAACGGCGATGAAAACATCCTCTCTCTCTGATGCCAAAGTACAGTGACCCCTGAGATTCAGTAGCATGCATGTATGTGCACAAACACATATTGTGGATGCAGCTGCGGAAAGATGAACGCAGTCAGAATCAGATTGGTGAAAAGATCAGACCTCCATCAGCAGCTTTGAACCAGAGTTGAACTTTTGAAAGAAAAGAACAGACTTTGCTTGTGAAAAAGATAATCACAGACTATTTGGAAGAACAAAATAACTGTTAAAATACAGCTGAACGACAGCTAAGTGAAAATAGTTTTCAGTTTCAGTTTATTTATTCATAACACAGTTAAGATACAAGTACAATTTTATAATAATAAGACATAATGGAGATATGTGAAATAGGACACCCTGATAATCTGAAGCTTGAAAATATGACACTAAGCAGAAAGTAAACATATATTTTAATTAGGGCTGTCAAAGTTAACGCGATAATAACGCGTTAACGCCACTATTTAATTTAATGCATTAACGTAACTTAATAATGCTCAGTTTTAAAGCCAGAGTGAAGATACTGGCTTCATATGAAACTAGAAAACCTAATGAATCCATTGGTACCAACCATACAATATCTGTCATTGTTTTGTGTTGTTAATTGATTTCCAGCAATAAATATATACATACATTTGCATAAAGCAGCATATTTGCCCACTCCCATGTTGATAAGAGTATTAAATACTTGACAAATCTCCATTTAAGGTACATTTTCAACAGATACAAAAATTGTGATTAATTTGCGATAAATCGCGATTAAATACTTTAATTGATTGACAGTTAGAACGTGTTGCTTTAAAGTTTTGCGTTCTCTCAATTGCAACAGCAAACCACTTTGAATTTCTTAGAGCTCTCATTCAAGCCTTTGACTGGTTCCTTCTCTGCAGCAATGACAGCTTTGGCTCATGTGTATCATAGTATTTATTGTACAGCCATTGACCATTTCAAACTGACGTATAAAACATGATTTCTCAGAAACAAAATTGAAATAATAAAGCCGTACCATAAACCTACAGTATATACTTTTGGAGCCAGGGCCTCCTCCCAGTTTGCAACACTATTACATCACCACTCGGGGAAAATAAACCTAAACACCAAACAAGGTCGCTCTCTCTTTACTTCTGAGGTTGTAAAGTGTACTGTACACATTTCAGAAAGAACAGCTGATCTGGTAAGAGCAGGACAACACAACAGCTGTTCAAAAGCACACTGTTGAACAGCTGTTAATGTGCATTAATTCATCGTTAATCGATTTTAAAATGCAAAAACCTTCCCCTACATGCACACAAACATTAGTAAGGCAACACACACACACACACACACACTGACAGATGGAGGCACAGAAACCTGCACAGGTACTGATAACTCACACATGAAAGCTCGAAACACACACACACACCCTGGTGTGTTTGTTCCCGTTTCCACGGCGACTGCTCTTTGATCCTGAATGAAGCATCTTTGTTTACACCTGCGACTGAAGATTATTAGATTAGTGCTACGGGGGACACGGTTGCATTTTGGTCAATTTGTCTACTTGGGTCTCAATCAATGTTAAATGCCGTTATCCTTATGCTGTTCAGCGTGGAAACACATCAAACCACTGAGGGGAAAATCACAAAATCAAACCCGAAACCTTAAATAATGCTTCTTTTTTTTTCTTTGCTTTGGTCTGGCTCTAGATGCTGTTTCAAAGGCTTTCCCATCCTGCCAAGTATAAACATCCGCAGTAAACAGCAAGTGTCACATTTCGCATTATTTGAGACTGCAGGATGTAACACTTACTGAGGGAGAACATGAGCTAACCTGTATGTGTGCTGTTGGTACAGCAAGACCGTGTGCCCGCTATAGACAACTGCAACCTATACGTGTGGAGCTTTATCGACCTCCCACTGTGAGACAGTTGGCACATCGCTGTTCACTGTAATTTCAGTCCCACACTTCAGACCTTGTCCAGGACGTCCTGAACGTTACAGTAATCAAATATGCTTTATATGTTGTAGACACTCTTCTAATGAGGAGTCAAAATGATTACTCAAGTTCATGGTGCAGCTTGAATTACACCAGATAGTGTTTGATATCATCTGATGAAGCATCGTCTACTGGGTGTTTGGACTTAGATTTCACAGAAATAATTTGAAACCACCAAAAATTTGAACCAGCATAACACTTTGGCCTCACGGTTGGTACACATGCCTGCAGAAAAACACCTGGACTGCACCCAATTGGCACCAGGAACCCAGATACATGACTTATAATGGCTTAACAATGCTTGTTGTTGCACCCACTGCAGTGTCCATAGACTTTTTTTTATTTATTATCATGCATTTTTGTTTAATTGTCTGAGTTTTGTCTTCTTTTCTGGTTAATTCTTGTGAATTCTTGCTACACTGAGAAACATGGTTGTCTGTTTATAATTGATAATCAGTTGTGTGCACAGGCTGCAAAGTGCCATCTATAAAAAAAGGAACTTATTGTTGGTTTGCACATCTGGGCTCTTGTTGATGATGTTGTTGCAATAGTGTATACATTGACATTTAATGCAATTTATTTTGTTTTCACTCAAGTTTTCTGTTTTTACTGGGTTACGTTTCATAATTTTATTGATTGACTGACGCTGTTCCTTCTATAATGTTCATTTTTCTCTTCTTCCTTCCTCTAATTAACTTTCTTTCAGTGTGTTTGTCTTTGCTCTTTTACAATCACCCTCAGCTTTTCTTCCTCGTCACATTGTTTACCTCGTTGTATCGTTGCTGTTTTTCGTTGTTGACATAGTAGCTACTCATTCAGTCACTTCGTTGATTGCTGTCCACTGTGTATGTACTGTACATTATTCATCCACTCACTATCACACTTTCACTCTCATGTTATCTATTATTTGTTTTCATTCCCATCACGTCACTAGTTAGGCTGCTTTTTGATAAACTAATGTATTCTCTTTTCCCCACTTGTTTCCTCCTGCTGCTTCGTTAGACGTCAGAGTGACTGTTGTTGTTGTGGCGGCGCTGGCAAGCAATTAAACTAGTTCATAATGTTAATTTTAATGGAGAGATACTTCATGAGCCATTTCTTTATATTACCTCAACTCTGACAAAGCATGCATGAACTTGGCCCGCTAGATTTCCCCGACTAATTAGACCAAATGTTACCCTCGGCGATGCATTTCTGGATTAGGAGAACCTCCGAGGAAAACACCATGACATATATCGCTCGGATTTATGTTGCTTGTGTTTCTGTAATTGGATGTAAATCTGGTCAAAATCTTTTAACATGTATCCACCCTGCCTCTTGAACTCTTGAGTGCTTACATCTGGGTGTAATCTGTTATTTTTTGCTTTGATGGCGATAATCAGTGGAAAGCAATGAAACCAGAGAGAGAGAGAAATAATATGTAACAGAGGAAATAAACTGTGAGAGAGGATTTCAAGACAGCTCAAACTTACCGGTTGAGCTCGGCTTTTAGGTAAATTATTCTGGGTTGTGTTTTTGTCATAGAGAAATATGACGAAGCTTAAAACAGCATACAATGAGAGAAAGAGAATATGAAGGAAATGAGCTTGTGTGGTACATGACTTCCTCTCCCTCTACGTAGGTTAACAACACAATGTCTGGAACATATTCTTTCTCTGATGGCAGCGATCAGTCGCACATAATGGAAACACAAAGAAAAACTGAAATGAAACAGGAAAAGAGGTAAAAACATGTCAAATGAACTCCTGATTATAGATGTATATAGATAAATATACAGCATGTGGGGAGGAGCAGGTCTTTTTTTTTTAAGCACCTGCAGCTGCTCATGCATTTAATCATTTAATGTTTCACCCAGCTGTTGTTTAACATCATTTACATGTCATGCATTTACATACTTCTCACCCACAAACACACAAACATAATTCTCTGACCTCTTCTCTCTGTATTCAGTCATTTTGTTCATCCTTTCTTTCTGTTAATGGAGTTTAGACAAGTGCACCGTTTATCTCCATCTCTGTCTTCCTCATACTCTTTTACATTTATTTCTTAATCTTATTTCTTAACATTAATGTCCAGGTCTAGGAGGGTTTTTTCTGTGTGTTAAAGCCTCTGAACACCCACACAGGTGTTTACAGTTATTCTGGCTGATTAGACCTCTGCTCAGGTTGAAGGTGGATGGAGCTATGATGAGAATTTATTTGGTCACAAATCTTCTAAGAATGATATAGGTGCAGTTTGTCCCGCCCTAACAGGTGCAACAAAGCTAACAGGAGATTCAGGAAGATGTCAATCAATAAGTCTTAGTATACATGCCCACACAGTCCTGAGAAGATCAACCAGATTAACTGAAAACACCTGTGTGGGTGTTCAGAGGTCTGTAGCATTGCAATTCATAGAAAGCTTTGCGTTCAATGGTTCTTCACTGTTATGCTGGCTGATATGAGATTTAGCTGAGTTTTCTGGTTATTATTTTCTTCACATTTGGCACAAACGTCCACATGGACTCAAGGATGACCTGAATCCATTTTGGTTGTCAAAGGTCAAAGATCACTGTGACCTCACAAAACACACTTTTGGCCATAACTCAAGAATGCATGTCATACAAATGTCTAACAGGAAAAAATGATGTGATGACATTTTGGACAGACATGGATGTAAACTGCAACTTTACTGGTTGGCGGAGGCATACAACCGCGGTGTTGAGAAGATGTTTAACAAAGTCAAATTTGCTTATTTATAGTATCTTTAAAAGACATACAATTCTTGCAAACCCTTGTTGTTAATATGACCTTGACTGTGAACTGTGCTCCAAATAGCAGCAAGGACTAACTGACATCTCCAGCATATAGAAATAATGCAAATGATGCTCAATTTACTAACCTGGATGATCTGAATTATTTCTAACGAAGGGATATGAGAAGATAAAATGTTACGTAACAAACAAAACAAAAAATGGAAATATCTCCTACTATGGACACCTTGCATTTTGAGAACATCATAGTTTCATTTCAGTGAAATAGGAGCCCTGCTTTTGTTTTTATCCTGACAAGATGGGTGTATTATTAGATATCTGCTGGTCTGTCTTGTACTTGCTTTACCATTTGTGGAAGTGTACTAAAGGTGCTCATCTATCCCAGACTGTATGTGTCCTCTGCTAACCTCTCAACCAGACCTACAGCAAACAGATTGAGCAATCACGATCTGATTCCAAGTGATAAGTGAAGTTACTGGAAGTTTGAATGTCAACAGAGAGGGAGAACGACGCCGGGCAGCTGTAACTTCTCTAAATATGTTGGTTGTTGTGTCAAGAATATGATCAATCCTCTGATAAACCAGATAGTTTCAGAGATATTGGTGTAAACTAACCTCTCTAGTATCTGTGAGGGATACTGTAAACCCTTTGGCTGGGTGGTCAGGGAACTCCCTGAAGGGGATATCAGATATTTGAGAAATGGGGCAGAAATCCTGTTATGTGTCTGGTTATTACATCTCATTACCTCTTTCCCGATATTATGATCCCTTTCCTCTATGTTTTTCTCTGTTCCCAGCAATAGTCTTTCGGGATGTATTTGCCCCAAAAGTCTCTACTAATACTATGTATTTACTCAGCTTTTTTCGTCGGCTCACTGTCTCACTCTGTAGCTCTGCCAATCAGAAAGAGATACCAGCATTAATGATTCTGGTAATGCTTCGCACAGTTTCTGGTGAAATGTGCTGAGCAGCCTCATTTTATTGAAGCAACAGTTATTGAAAATATAATGCTTAATGCCCATGACAGGAGCTGGCAGATCATAGCCCGCGTGCGGGTGATGTCGGTGGCTGACAACCCATCATCAGTGCTCTGCTGTACATTTAGATTCTGACCCCATCGTCTTAAATAAACTTTACGAAAAGATGGTTATGAGCTCAGTATAATGTTGAGGTAAATACTGTTAAGAGTGTCGGTAATCATGGGGTTTCACAACTCTTGGATCAGGCCTTGGTTCGTGGCAACTTTAGTTCCTTTGATTGTTGACATGAATGTGCCCAAAAAGGTCCCGTCATATATAGTTTAACACGGTGACTTTGGCTTTAAAGGATTGTTGCTAAGGGAAGAAACAAACCACTGAATTTGGTTAGTGTCACAGACTGTATATAAGAAGAGGACGTAGTCACCGTAATGTCACCCATTGGTTTGTGGACTGCTGTTTTGAATCCTCGAGTTCAGTATTTTGGCCGTCGTCATCTTTTTTTTGCAACCAGAAGTGACACGAGAGGGTGGAGCTAAGTAAAATCAAACGCTGAATAAGACATTTTTAGGCGACCAAAATGTTATAATTAACTTTTATGAACCAAAATCACAATGTGAAAGATTTGAAGCTCTAAGACGAAAACGTGGACAACTCCCAGACCGGACAACGCCTTGGTAGCAAACTGTCAATCACAAGGTAGCCACGCTCTAGAGCATCCCCAGCTTTGTGGTCTATTTGACTCTAAACGGGACCATAATTTACTAAATGAACATCATGCTGTATTGAAGAAGACTTGAAACTAGCGATTGAGACCATAAACTCATGTTTACAATGTTTACTGAGGTAATAAATCAAGTGAGAAGTAGGGTCATTTTCTTATAGACTTCTATACAATCAGACTTCTTTTAGCAACCAGAGGAGTCGCCCCTGCTGGCTGTTAGAAAGAATGCAAGTTTAAGGCACTTCAGCATTGGCTTCACTTTTTAGACCAAGGAGTCGCCTGGTTTTGAATGATATCATCTCTGATAGCAGTGAAGTGGTCCTCTCACTGACCATCTGTGCAGCTTTTCCTACCAGAGAAAAGTGTTGCCAAATCTGGCAAATAGTTCCACTGCCTGTCTGGATGAGGGTTTTTATTGTCTCATCTACAGATTTGGCATCACTGAGGCCATATGGCTTCAACATAAATTTATTCATCAGGGACTTTAGCCAACTTCAGGGCCTCTAGAGGTCTCATTTATTGTTTCATAATGTGGACTTCATGAAGCCCATTGAGGCTTTAATTGTGATTAAGGGCAATAAAAAATAAACTTAATGGACTTTTGGGTCTCTAATTTTAGAAAGACTATTAAAAGCCTCTTTGGTGTCATGATGACCTTTGAATAAAATATCGTCACTAGCAAAATGATTAGTGTTAGTAGTTATTGCATGTAGGATTTTCAGTCAAAAATAGTTTAAATCATGACATCCTGCTCAGCACTGACTTCAGCATGGACCTCCTTCATGTGACCCATTTGTTTCTGAGCTCCTCTGAGCCCAGCTGCTGTCATAATGAATGTGATACTTTATTTTGTTTGTTTACATTATTCTCCACTAGTTGGATTGCCTTTCTACTCATTTACACTTCAATCTTTACAGCATGCAAAGAATTAAGATGCCAAGAACACCTTTAATCCATACTAATTTAAAACAGAATTGGTCAAATATTGGTCCAAATTACATAAACTCACGTCCTGCACCAGCATCTGAAGAAGAAGCATTGAGTCTCGCTGCACCTGTAAGCAATAAAAAAGGTAAATGTTTTCTCTTTATTGTTTGTATGTTATATCCAAATAATTGTTCAAATAAATAAAACCTAAAAAATGTAAAACCTAAAAAACCCTAGAGTTTTGGAGCCAACATGTTTAACAACATCTGGCCGCTGAGCATTTGCTGTTCGCTTGATTAAAACTAGTCACAACGGGGATCTTTGTGTTCCTCTTCATCAAGAAACTAAATATATGGAACGTTCTTGACTTTAGGGACTCCTAGTGGTCACACACAGTACAGCATGCTGCAAACAGATGTGAACATCTGCACCTACACGTGGAGCAATAATGAAAGCAAGAAAAGAGATTACACTGATATAAATCATAAAACTTTTGTAGAGCATTATAGGATGGAACAGAACCATAGAAAACATGATAAAATCAGAAATGACATCAGATAAGAGTTCCGGGGAGAAATGTGTGTTTGTGTGTGTACTTTATATGAATGAGTATGTAGAATACTTGCACAGAAAAGAGTACAGTGAGTGTGTGTTAGCAGGTGGTGTGTGTGTGTGGGCTTTCGGTTTGACTTTTCATCATTTAAAACGGACGTAGAGCAGAAACATTCCCGTCCTATGTGGTCTGTATCACTCAACACACCGAGAGAATTAGACACTACTTCATGAGTGTGTGTACGATGACGTGTGCGTTTGTATATATTAGACGTGTGTGAGCTTCAATTGTGTGTGTGAGAGTGAAAGCCTCCCTTCTCTACGTTCAGAGAGATGCAGCGTGTTGATAAAGCTCTGAAACCGAGCCACAAAAGAATCTGCTGTTTTTAAAAAAAAAAGAATAATTCCAGCTCCGATGGAAACATCATTATTCATCCAGACATCAGTGCACATTAAATCTGAGTCTGGGAGAGGCGGGCAGAGGAGCCATCATTCTTAAAAAACATTTATGCTGTGCAAATGTTATGACAACCGCATCATTTCTCACATATTTTTGATACCGCAAAAAGTCTTAAATATTCCGTCTTGGGAGAGATAATCTGCTGGTCTGAGCTTTTGACAAAGTGCCAACATTTTACAACAGCTTTGACCTTTCTCGCCGCAGTGCCTCCAGTACCTCCAACCTGCCTGCTCCCCTTCAACAGTCTTCTCTTTTTCTTCTCCCATTCTTCACCTCTACCTCACTGATAACTCTCTCCATCACTTCATTCATCCTCAAATTGTTCTTTCACTTCATTCCTTACCTCTTTCTCGCTTTTCGTCACCAGCTCTGAGCGTAGCGTATTTATGCAGATGCATTTACATTGTAGTCAGTACAGACTACATGGAGTACAAATGATACGCCAAAAGCGATGACTTGCGATTTACCGTATCATTCATACGCCATTTCAATTCTCATTCTCATTCCCAGGGTGAATGGTGACGTAGTTTAAAGGGCGAAAAGATGGATAGGTCCAATAAACAAAAGGCTTTAATCCAGGAGACCGGTGTTAGCGTCTGATTGCAGCTCTAAAATACAGTTTTCACCTGCCAAAAAGTGATTGCAGCTCCTACCTTGTGACTGGAAGGTTTTTTTCTATCTCAGAATGGTTTGATTTCATTCATGAGGATTATATCTGACAGACTATAGGCCACTCAGTCCTTTTTACCTGCTGAAATTTCTTTAAAGGACCACTACAACCCATGAAATACAGTTTTCACCTGCCAATAAGTGATTACAGCTCCTACCTCGTGACTGAAAGTTTTTTTCTGTCTCAGAATGGTTTGATTTTATTCATGAGGATTATATCTGACAGATTATAGCCCACTCAGTCCTTTTTACCTGCTGAAATGCTCGAGTTGTGATGAGAACGTGTCTGCCATTTAGTGCGACTGGGCTCTTTGCTTTCTCATTCTTCGCCTGCTTCCTCACCGAACTCTTCTTCCATCCTCACTCCTCTTCCTCTCCCTCAGTTTCTAACTCGTCTATTCCCTCCCCCCCATCTACCCACACCTCTCCTCTTGTAAAATCATAAAACAGCAATCATTTGTTTTTTACTGCAAGCCTCAGGCGGCTCAAATCAAGTAGACAAAAACCGAGAGGGGGGTGTAGAGAAACGAGGAGTTGAAAACATCGAGGAAGGAGAGGATTTATATATGACGGACATGAAGATGAGGTTGAAACTGGAGAAACAAAGAAAGACAGAGGGAGAAATTAAGATTTTTTTTTTTTAGAGAAGACAGATGTGAAGATGATTTCTCCTGGGATTAGAGGAAGAGAAATCACACAGATATGTAGAGAAAAGATAGTAAAGATGTTTTATTAAGAGCGACAGATACAGAAAGAGAGAGTGAAAAGACAAAAACAAAGAAAAAGAGAAAAAGAAAAGCTCTTTTTGATCCTTCCCAGGCTGCGGCAACACTCCCGGTAATCTGAGGACTTGATTGAGAACACTTCATGTGATTGGTGTAACGTTAGCCTCCGCGACCTCCCTAAGCACTTAACGAGGAAATGACCGCCACACTCTGGGTAATTTGTGCCAATTAACTACCACGGCAACCACTGATGTAAGGATATCAGCTGTCCTTTAATCAGGCTACGGGCATTATCTCAGGTAACGCTGAGAAATGTGAGAATTTATGTACACATATTACACACACACACACACACACACACACACACACACACACACACATATACAGTAGACATTCATCAGAGGTCCATGGTGACCTCATTGAAGCAAAACATGCTAAAAAAGTAGGTTTTCAGTGTGCATGTACTTTATGAATGAAAATAGGATTTTCTTGTAATCAACCTCAGAATTTAGAGGAAAATCCTGGTTTCTCTTCTACCAACCCATTCTCACGTGAAGGTGTATAAATAGCACGACATTATAGGTACATTCTGCGTGTCATGAGAATGCATTTTAGCCTTTTCGCGTGTCATTTGTACGCCAGTGTTAATTTTGGCAGCTATTTTAGATTCAGGCTTAAAACAAAAATGCTTATTAGTTTTAGTACAACCTGTCATCAGATAATGAAAAGATAAAATTTTATGTGAAATAAGTTAGACTAAAATGACAGAAATGTTTAGTATAATCTGATTTAACAGACTAGATTAAATAAAAAAAATAGCTGACAAAATTAAGAGAGAATTTTTAATGTTTTGAGTTGTCGTCGACTAAAATCAGACTAAAACTTTTATTTATTATGAAAAATAAAAAATTATTAAAATGTGACTAAAACTAATAAGCATTTTCGTTTTAAGACTAAGACTAAATCTATAATAGCTGCCAAAATTAACAGTGATTTACATGGAGCATCTACACTGCAGTCAATACAGACTACATGGCATACAAATGACACGCCAAACGCAAGAAAGCCGCTCTTACTGCACGCTAAATGCCTTGCGCATTATCCTGGCAGTCATACGCCTTTTTTCTGCGAACGGGCTGCTTTTACACTGTTAGAAATGGCCTAACTTTTAGTTGAGACTTCGGAGACCAGGTCCCAAAGCACACTGGAGCACACGGATTTAAGGCAACCAACTTTATTAGAAGACTAATGTTTCAACGCCAAGTGCGTCTTCATCGTCATCTCTCCTGTTTGTGATCACCAGACAGGCCCATTCCTTGTGAAACGGTTGAAGCACGTGACACCTCTTTCCTTAACGTCATGTTGAATTTTGCTGTGAAACCGCTGGGTTTCCTAACACCCAAAGGGGAAATATAACTGCAAGGCTTAAAATAGGAAACCGTGCACGAATCACATCACTGCCATTATTCAAAACGACAGATCAAACCTACCGGAGCAGGTTTATGCTGTTATCAAACGCAGGTTACAGGCTCTTGTCCTTACTTTTCAAAACACATGCCACAAGAAGGGTTTATGGGAAATGTGGTCTTAATTTTGAGAGAAAAAAAAATGTTACAAGTAGCACCTTTTAATATACTTTATGAGAATCAACTTAACACCATTGTTCTTACACAGTAAAGCCTACCCATGTGGTTTGTGGCTGGACGAACGCCGGCTTGAATTCCCGTATACTCGCTGTGGAAATCTGCCTCAGGGAACAATGAGTAATGCTCACACTTCTTACAATACTATGATATTGAGATGAGCGAGGCAGGTAGCCCCCCGCGGCTGCAGTATACAGCTGAACAGACGCTAGAAGGAGATGGTTGTGTGAGAAGAGAGAGGTTGCATGTTCAGCCGAGTAAATAAAGGTTAGAAAGAAAGTCCCGATGTTTCCACCCCGGCCCTGACTCATCTCTGCTGGGGTTGGTCGTCCTCGTCAGCTCGTCTGGTGTCTGGTGGCGTGAAGAGAGGGCAGACGGATGACGATTCAGCATGTTTTGGCTGCTGCGTCCCACCTCTCTTCCTCCTCATCCTCAGCTCCCCCAGCTCTCCACATGGTTTTCATTTTCTGTGTAGGCCGCAATGTCAAAAATCACATCTTTGGACAATCGCAAAAATATGTTTTTTTCATCTGTATTTAGGCTGCTTTTTGGTTTGGAATCCACTACTGACAGATATCTAACAGATAGAAAAGGGGAAAGAAACAAAGACCCTCCGAGGTATTTCCAGTCTGTCTTTATCTCCTCTATGCTTCTGTCCATTGTGGCGGAGGGGAAGTGGTTTCTGCAGCCATGTTGGCTACAAACATCAGAGACAGATAATTACACTGTCAGACTGGGGAGATCCTACTATTGTGTAATATCTAGACACGTCCACGCTAATCTGCTATTTGTTTTTACGATTTGTCTCTGTTTTATTTGATCAGAAACAACCATTTTCACATTTAAACTGGGCCAACAGCATGTTTAAACCCTGTTAGCCCGCTCTTGACTCTGGCCTCTGTCGTGCTTCACACAGACATGTTTCTTTGGCCAAATCCCAGAAGTCTAGACTTCCCCGGGAGAGCTCCAACGCTGAACCGCACTCTTGTTAAACCGAGGCGAGCCGGGAGATGTCCCCGAGAAGAAATGAGCGACTCCCGTGAGAATTTCTGGAGCTCTACATGAATTATGTGGCTTTTCAGCACGTGACAGTGAGTGTTGGACCACACTGGGTGGCACTATAACTTTCAGAAGACAGCTGGGAGGAACAACATGGATGCTTCACTGCAACCCTTTGGAAGACACTTTGTTCACACACAATCCAGTGGATTACATGTGTGGTGTGACCTTACCTAAATAGATAATGTGATGAAATACAAAGAATTTGATATTAATTAAAGTGGTAAAAAAAAATGTTTGTTTGTTTTTTTAATATTGTATATGCAGTGGTACATTATATATTATAAAGACAGGCTTTTAATTTTACTCTCTTATTGTACTCATTGATATTGATCTTGAAGATCAAATATGTACAAATAATCCTCTTAAAAAGTCTTGGGGTTATTATTTATTATTTATATTTACATATTATTATTAATACTACTACTACTACTACTACTCCTAATAATAATAATAATAATAATAATAATAATAATAATAATAATAATAATAAAAATAATCTTGAATAAATATGTGCAAATAATCATCTTAAAAAGTCTTGGGGTTATTATTTATTATTTATATTTAAATATTATTATTAATACTACTACTGCTACTGCTACTACTACTACTATTAATAATAATAATGATAATAATTCAAATAATCTTGAAGAAATATGTGCAAATAATCATCTTTAAAAGTATTGGGGTTATTATTTATATTTAAATATTATCAATAATAAAAATAATAATAATAATAATGTGTTATGTTCATATTTTATTCACTTATTTTATTGTATTTAATTTGTAAAATTGTATTTTATTATTCTATTATTAATCTAGTTTAAGTACGTCACACTCTTTTACTACTATTACTGTTATCGTAGCTTTTAATTCTATTTGATTACATTTTTATAATTTTATTGTCTCGCATGCATTGATCTCAAATTATCAAATTGTTTAATTGCTAAATTGTTTTGTCTTTTCTGTTGTTTTCACGGTCCACACTTGTTCTGTCTTATTTTCGGCTTGTCAGTCATCTTTGAAGCACTTTGAACTGTACTAACCTGTTTAAAGGTGCCATAGAAATACAATTTGATTGATTGATTAATTGATTGACAAGAGTGACTTTATCAATGAGACGGAGAAAGGATTAAATAAAAGTAAATCAAATCTTCTTAGGGCCTGCATTGCTGATTTACTGACGTGTTTTTGCTAAAGTTAGTGGATTGTTTGACTTGTATTTCCTCCAATCATTATGAGAGTATGTTGACTAAAATAAGTCACAACCTATAAATAGACGTGTATTTGTGCTTTCCTGGTTTCTGACATTATTTCCTAAGACCTGAAATATGTCCTGGGCATCGGTGGAGCTGCTTTGGTGTAGGTCCCTGAATAACAACAGCGGTGTTATGATTGTTATCCTGGCTAACGGGGTCAATGACTCAGTCTTGCTCAGGTCGTGGAATGAAAAACGTTGAAAGACCTGATCTAAGCCATCATTTGTGTATCTAACTCTCAGAAATGCTATTTTTCTGCCAAGCAGCGCTCAGTCACAAAGATTTAAGCGGCCAGCTCGAAACAATGGTCTCCTGTCAGCTTGATCAAACACTGGTAGGAAAACACAGGGTGGTGCTCTGAAGCCCGGCAGCCAGGCTCAGACCAGGCACACACAAATATGCAACCACATACACGTACACACACATACACTCACAAATGCATACACATCACCATATCAAGTATGCATCACATATGCATGCATGCTTTCAATTCAAAACACAGCAGGCATGCACGCCTACATGTACGGATGCACACACACATTCTGTTAATCCTTGTTTCACTGGAGTAGAAATGACTTCACACGTTTGCCCGACCCCTGATGGAGGCGCTCTGGGTTGTTTGGGGAGCTTTAGACCGGCACAGAGACATAGTTCACATTAGGGTTAGGCAAATCTGGGTCAAACAAAAAGCTGCAAATCCCAGTCCTGGGTGTCTAACTGAAAAGATTATAAAATACTGGAAAAAAGGCCTCTTTAAAAATAAGTTAAAAAACAAACAAACTATGAAGACAAGGTGTTTTCACTATTAATAAGTAAAAAAAAAAAATGGAACAAGTCTAAATTCTCTTAAGATGTCATATTTAGGCCTTTCACGATAAAAAAGAGATCTTGAAATTAGATGGGAAAACTCATTTTGAGCTCACGACCCTCCTAGATTCCTGGATTTATACCGGGGAGGATGACGAAGCACGTAGCTCATCGAGGCGTACCAGCCACTCCAAATAAAACTACTTGTGTACTAATGGCCTGTAGACATTAATACAAAGCTACAAGCTAACCGAGTGGACTTTGTTGATACCAAAAAAATATTGTCTTACACAAAACATTGCAAAGTCAACATGTGGGGCCCACAGGCCTAAATAACAGGCCAACATGACACACTATTTATATTTCATATTTGTCAGGTTAGCATAGTTTAGCACATTGAAGGGATTTACTTGTTAGTCAGCGGCCTTCTCGCTCCAGCTGGCGTCTCTCTCTCTCACCGCTTCATCTCGCCGGTCGTTCGGCAGAAAGTGAAACGTTGATACTGAGTGACACGGTGATCCCTGTTCTTCGGCGTCTGCCAGCGATCTGAGCAGCAAACTGTGACCGTCTAATTCATTGCAACATAAACTCTCACACTCTGTGAAAATAGTTACGCAATAACTTACAAGGGATGTTGCTCCTCTGTGAAACATCCACCGCTGTGGTTCATATGAGAGGCTGGATAAAGTGTGTCAAATGAAATGTGATTTGAAATGTTGCGATCAATCATATAAGACAGTGTTCTTCTGTGCAGCCACAACTATTTCAGACTTTTGAAAATGATCAGATTTCCCTTGCCGAGTTTGGTTCTGCTAAACTAAAAATGTGTGTTTTCTGTGCTGTTGTTTTGCTTTAAAGCTAATTGTAGTTAATGTTAGCAAACTTCAGATAGGTATAGATATTGCTTTCACCCAGCATGGCATACAGAATGACATGAAACACTGACAACGGCTCCACTTCAAGCTGCCCATCCCAGCCCTCTGTCAGATGAAGCATCCCGTCATGCATTATCATTCCGGTTAGGAGGCCCTTTGCCTAACTCGTGTGCTATGCACGGCCCTGGCTCGGCTTATCTCGTGTATTTATCCAGCGCTGATCCACCGTAGCTCTGCCTGGAAGCTGTAGCCCAGTCAGGAATTCAGAGTTGTGACAAGGTTTACGTTGGCCGAACCGCCTGAAACTGGAGCTGAGCGCCGCAATGCAGTCAAATAAATCATCTAAAGAGAGAGATGGCGCAGAGAAAGACAAACAAATAGCTTTTTTTACAAAACAGTGTTTTCCAGCGATGGCTTTTTTGGCAGCGAGAGACGGAGAGAGAAAGAGAAAGAGAGAACAGAGAGAGGCAGAAAGAGACAGAGTTCAAATACATATCAGGTACTCTAAAAGTGAATTTATTGTAAAGACTTTAAGATTGCGTTCCTGAGTGTCATTATGTGGTCAGCGGTTTCATCCATACCCCAAAGCTTTGTTAGACAGCCAGTCTTCCTCTGTGTTTAAACAATAGCTGATTTTCTAGGAATCGTCAACTGAATGTGGTCCAGAGAAACAGAGACAGAGACAGAGACAGAGACAGAGACAGAGACAAACTCACAGACAGACAAACCGAGTAATGACGATGGATGAGAGAGAGAGATGCTGATGTGGATCGCGCAAAACTCAGCTGAGATTTTTTTTTGTCCATCAGACAGCAAAAAGGAAAAAAGAGAGAAAAGAAAAAGAAGGAGAGAAGAGAGACAGATCGAAGGAGAGGAAAAGTAAAGAATAGTGAACGACACAGCAGAACCCAGGAGGCTGTTGTAACAACAGCAGGTCTGATTGGAGCAAATTGCTCCTCTCTTTTCCAATCAGTTTCAGCATGAATGAATCTGTTCCCGCTGGATATCTGCCATCAAAAGCTCAATGCAGAATATACAAATGCTCTCCGTCTCCTCAGCAGTTGTTGTCGATGTATTGATGTGAACAACTGAAGCTGCTCAGTGGCAAATAGCAAGACTTTGCATGTTTGCACTTCACAAGTTACAGGTGCAGTATGCCAGCCTCGTCCTCTACAAAGGACATTTACATACTACTGATGTGCTTCGACAAATATGTTTTCTAGGAAGTATAATTGCTGCCTGCAGCCTTTTTTTCAAATTCAGAGTGTAACATGATTATACTGCAGGGAGGAGTTCAAGCAGACGGAGGGTTTACAACACTGAGGACCAATGTTATTATATTGAACTAAAAATGAAACTAAAATAAAAATAAGCAGTGAAAAATATTTTTAGTTAACTGAAACTAAATAAAAAGGATATCCTTTAAGAAAAACAATATTTCCAGGTTAAAAAACGAATAAAAATAATCATAAATTCATTTCAGTTTAAGTATTTTTTTTAGCATTAATATATCACTAATGAAAAAAGGAGACAGCATGAATTTCTGTCAACTCTTATGATGTTGAACCACAGAAATTGAACTTGATATTCCAGGAGATGACGCTATGCAGCATTTGCTTCACTAAAGTAGTTCAAAGATTAAACTTCTCCAACCATGTATTTTGTATGTATGTATAGCTACATATTTCTGAGACATTATACCCGGCCCTAACGAAAACAAACTAAAACTACTGTAAAACTAAAACTTAATATATAAAAACTAAACCTTTCTGAAAAACTGAAACTAAACTAAAACTAACCAGCTCTCTCTGAAAACTAACTGAAAGTAAACTAAAATGAAATTGAAAAGTCAACACTAAAATAAAATAAAAACTAACTGAAGATTAAAAGCTATTATAACTTTGCTCAGGATAACAGAGACTGTGATGTGTTGCACAGTTTGGTTTTGGTTAAATCTTAAAAAAACACTTGAGATGCCTAAACATGACTATAAAATCACTCTTAAGTTGTAGGGCTGGATAGGGAGAAAGAAATATGTTGACAGTGAATTTCTTGCAGACATTTTTAATTTGGCAGTTTGCAACATAAATGCTCCCTCGTCATGTCGATTTCATGTCATATAAAACACATTTGATAATGTGTTGTGCTCTGCTCTGCTCTAAGGTTGTGATTGTCTGTTCTGTCCTGATGAGTTTCACCTGTCCGTCATCATCAGCCCTGCTGTCACCTGCTGTCCCTCGTTATCTCCCTCCTCTTGTGTATCTAGTGTGCTTTACATCTTCTGTGTCAGGTTATCTGTGCCCTTTGTCAGTATTCCTGGCTGTGTACCTTATGCCATTCTGATTTGTTCCCAGTTTGTTATTTTTTTGTCCTTGTACTTGGATTTGTTCAGCCTGCTCCCTCAGTTTTGTTCAGCTTTGTTACATTAAAACTCACCTTTTGCTCAGTTCAACCTGCCTGACTGGCGTCCTGCATTTAGCTCCTCTTTGAGCTGTGAAACGGTAACATAATGTAAATTAGTTGTATATTGTTCACCTGACATGTTGAGCCTTTGAAATAAAATAAATCTTTGTGTAGGTGCTTTCTTTTTTAAAATTGTGTCTAGGAAAGGACATTTTTAAGGGAAAGTTTGAAATAAATAATCATATGGTCTTGAGCTCCCAAATGGTTAAAAGACTGTAGAGGTGTTTTTGTTTCATCCCTATATCTACAAATCACAATATAACAATATTTATGTAACTGTAGATTTTACAGTAGGCTACTATATATTATACTGCAACAAAATACAGTAAAAATAGACCAAAATACAGTAAACATACAGGAAAATACTGTTTTGTAGTAATAAAATACAGTAATAAAATACAGTAAATAAGTAATACTGTAAATAGCATTATAGTATAATTACAGTAGTTTATTCTGAATCAAAATACAGCAACTTGCTGGCAACCGTGCTGCCAGTGATTTACTGTAAATATACAAGGAAATCTACATAGTAGTAGGAAATATACAAGTAGGTTAATTGTGAAATCAACTTGCAGAGACTTGAAACTTTAGGTAGCCTTTCAAAGTCAACATTAGATTGCCTTATTATGACACACAGACACACTAAAGTAACTATAAGCAGCGACTCCATCCATTTTTAAAACCCATAGAAAGGGAACATGTAACAGTTGACTGCTGAAAAACAAGCATTCGTGAGCTGTTGTTGTTAACTTGTCAGAAAACAAAGGACAAATTCTGGCTATGAAAAACAAAACTTTTGTAGCTTTTCTTATTTTTTGCATAAAAATGTTTAGTTGGCAGCTGAATGACTCTGAAATCTTCCGTGTCGGAGCCTCGTTGAGTGTTTTCACAGCATCCCTGTTAGCAGCTGTCAGGAGTTTCATTCATGCCTCGAGGCTGCGTCGCTCCGTCCAGTTCCTCCTCCTCCTCTGTGTTTAAACAAGGAAGATTTTTTTTTTAAGGAAACATCCACTGATGAAGGTCCAGAGAGACACAGATATATGGCCTGACTTTCCCCCAAACATGGTTCACTCCGCACCCAATCTGGAACGTTCTCAGACTGATATAATCCAGCCACAATGTGCACCACTGACCCATTCTAAATAAAGAGATGTGGTCACTTAATTAAATAAATAGAGCCAAAGGAAACAGTGAACAGGTGTTACGAAATAACAATAAATCTTTCTGTTCATATCTTTAAAATCACAAAGTTGAAGTCTTAAAGGACACAAAATATCTGAGCTGGGCTTTAAGATGTGAAAATGAGTGATTCCGCTGTTCAGCTGGTAAATCTACTGTTACAGATTCTAAACATGTGTGTGTCCTGGCTTATGTGAATGTATGCGTGTTGTGACTGAGACTAATTTCACAATTACAGACTCCCTCATATTCTACTTCCTGTCCCTGTTTCTGTTTTGCTCTCGCCTCCTCATTAATCTTTCCTTTACCCTTAAATGACTTCCTTTCCTCGCTCTATACTCTTCTGTTCTTTCTCTCTTCCACTTGAATTTTCTCTCACTTTCTCTTTGACTTCCTCTTGATGTCCAAATGGAGGCTGGGACACGGTCTTGAGCTATGGGGTGTCATGCATGTGTCGTACCCCATATAGCTCCAGTAACTGGAGCTGCGATGTCGGAGGGTTACAGCAGACGGCGCTAGAAATAAAGGGATGCTGGCAGAACTTTTTGGGTACGCTCGAATGGATGGCAGCTGATGTACACTAGAACGTTTTCAAATAGAAAGCATTTGTTTATGGTCTTTTATTTAATACCTTTTCAATAATTGCAGACTTGTGATTTTCACCCATAAAGTAGGCTACTACTGACACCCTCCCTGCGGACGCCTCAGAGAAACTAATCAATCATCCTCATGTTCTATGATTTTACTGTGCATGCGTTGTACCCCAGTGACATGACGCAACATGACATCTCCTCTTTTAACCCTCCTTGTTGATGTATAAAGAATAATCTCAGGAATCTTTGATCCCTGATTGACTCATTTCTTGACCTCTCTGACCAATAGGAAGGAGTATAACAATCCAAGATAAAGTTTCAGGCTTTTGAGCTCACAGGTTAATCTTTTGATTTTACTGGATTTATCAGATAGGGGTCAAAATTCTTGTCTTCCTACAGTGAAAGTAGCTGTTAAGGCTCACCACCTTTCATCCATATATCTTACTACAATAGCACTATAGTACTTGTAGTACTTTGCTTTTACAAAGTATTTACTTTCCTTGTAGAGGGTGGCAACATGTGCAATTTCTAAATAGTCAATTTTATTTATAAAGCCCAATATCACAAATTTGCCTCAGGGATTTTTACAATTTGTACAGCATACGACACCCTCTTTATGACTTAAAGTTTATTGAATTTCAAGTTTTCCACAACACAAAACATAATAGAAAACTCAACAACACAATCCCTAAACAACATAAGACAGAGAAAAAGGAAAAAAATAACAATAAATAATAACTAAATAAATAACTAACTACATAAATAAATAAATAAATATTATTTGGCCACCAAAATAACAGCATTAACATGACATGTTAAGTAAATTTGTCAGATGATCACCGCACCACTGTTAATTGTCTGCTCAAAGTCCGTAAAAGATGAATGTCTAAATAGTGTCCCACCCTCTGTCCAAAACTTGCTACGGATAAGGAAAATAAATAAATATCAGATGGAGACAAAATGAAATCATTCATCCATATTTGTCATCGCTCTCTCTAATTAGGCTCAAGGCCAGGAAGTAATAAATAAAGCAGTAACAAATGAGTAAACCTCCCGTCTCAAATAATGATTCTTACTCTAGTTACTACATACATGTTTTTTTTTCATCACATTGTTCTGACATTGGTACCAGCCCTCAATGGAAAAATATCCAAAGCTCAGAACAATAGCCTTAAACTTTGTACATTCTACTCAATTAAACGTCATTACATGTGTGTAAGCAATAAAAGTTAATAGAAAGTGTGATTAACTCAGTGTGCAGTAGTACTCTGACTGTGGTTGGAGTCCGGCTGTGCTCCCACTGCAGTAAACTCCACTCAGGGTCACGGTTTGCAGGCAGCGTTCGGAGGAATCTGGATGTGGGTAAAGAGTCTGAGCGGCGACTGAAAACAGTATTTATTTGGAAAAGGCTGATCTCTTTCTCTGATTGATCGTCAATTAATCAAACAAATTACATTTTTTCTGGATCACGGGTTGCTTCGGCTGACACGATAATCACACAATCCCTGACCTTTCTTCTCTTTACTGCCTCAAAACCTTTCTGTTTCTGCCTTATCCCACTGGACACCATGTTGTCACCTGTATGTACATACAGTGAATGCTGTGTTGTACTTCACACTTTGCATCAATAGTAAGAGCCATATAGAGAGGCGAAGTCCCGCCCCTTCCGGTGCACCACCGTGGGACCTTGTTTCGGAAAAAATATGAACGGTAGTCAACCGCGAGAGACTTTCCTTTTGTATACCGTTTGAATTTCGCCATGAATCACACATATGATGTTTGTCAATTTAAAACATAATTTTGCAATTCAAGAAAGTCACAGTTAGTTGTAAAACTGTTGAAGTATCAGACCGTGAAAACAAGTAATTAGAAAGACTACACACCCTAAAGTCGCGTAGTGACGTCTCTCTCACTGAAGCTACGATCCCTGTGCGTTTCCTACCGGGATGAACTCACACAATTAACAGGTCTCGCTCGTTCTTTCTCTTCCCGGCTGATAAAAAGACCAGGAGTCGCTGGATAAAACACATCAGGATTATGTTACATTTGTGTGTGGAACAAAGCTAAGAAAGTTAGCTAGCTAGTGTTGGTGACGTATATTGTGCGAGACAAGAGATGTAGTTCACTGAGCGGTTTCACACCAAACTAAATGATACTACGACAAACAGCAACTTTCTTGACTTGCAAAATTATCTTTTAAATTGACAAACATCATATATGTGATTCATGGCGCAATTCAAACAGGATCTACCGTGCATATTTTTTCCGAGATAAGGTCCCATGGGGTCCACTGGAAGAGGAGGGACTTCGCCTCTCTATGGGCTTCTGTGCTTCCTCTTTTCTCAAAAATACTGCAAGTTAGCAAAGTTCAAGTAGGTTAGGCAAAAAAAGAGTCACTTTATTCCACAAGTGTTGCATTAAATTCAGTGAGTAAGCCGAGTGGAAATGAGGCTTACAAGAGCTTCAGCCTCCGCTGTCACAGGAGACGACCGTGGAGCCAGAGTGCATTTAGTGTTTTTCCCTTTTTTTAGTTTCTTTTCACGCCATCTCTATTCCTAACTCGAACCATTCCACCTTGGCTGCCGGCTACCAGAGAACAGAGGTCGTTAATTGTGCTCTAGTGGACTCACATGGACCGATAAAGGACCGGTGCACACACACACACACACACACACACACACACACACACACACACACACACACACACATCTTGCATACACACGGCAGAATGATAGTAATTGAAATCCTAAGTGTTGGGTATCCAGGAGTGAAAGCAGGAAGAAAGTCTTAAAACTCTGCTCTCCTGAGCATCCTAAAACACTTTTATTGAGTCTTTGTGTGCACGTGTGTGCACAGATGAAAAACATGCGCATATATATATATATATATATATATTTTTTTTTTCCTGCACAATGTGTTCTGGCATTGTTGTGTGCCCATGACACCGTGGTTGTAAAATATGCACCAGAAGGGTTTTGTATTGTTTGAGGGCTAAAGGGAATGTTTCCCTGAGGATCATGAGGATCGACTGAGGAGGCTGGCAGAGCGGTGAAATTACAGAGAACAATACGCAGACCTCCTCCCGGCGTGTAAAATCATTCTGAAAACAAATGATGGAGCAACATTTTGCATTTTTATGAACCCACAAGCTCATGGCCACAGCCTGAAGGAAGTGGCCTCGAGTTCATGTATTAAATATGAAGAATGTTTTTCCTGCATGATGCCATCTCTTTTTATGAGGAAAAAACATTATTCCTCCAAAGTAACAACAGCACATATTGATTTCTGAGCGGTATTTGATCAAATCTATACTAAATTTCCACATCACAGATATGCAGTTTCACACTCACGAAACCCGGCCGGCTCCACCAATCACAGCGCAGAGGTTTTAGCTCTCACAGGGGAGCCAGCCAATTAGAGAGACCGGTAATGCGGCCCATATGAGCAGGGGCTTCTGGGTAGTCCCAGCAGGTGTCGCGTTGATTATGATCTGACACTCTTGTCGGCTGCTAACTAGAAGCATACCTGAGACGCAGAGGAGGGAGTTCAACAACAACAGAGTTACACTTGTCTTTTCAATGACGTCCGATCATAAAGATTGTTTTATTTTATTTTATTGAATTTACCCAGAATCCCCATGAGTTTGAAGAAACTGGTGGTCTACCACAAAATGCTAAAAAAAAACTACTTTTCCTGGGGTCCATATAAAAGCATGACATCACAATGAAAAAACAAACATGTAATTAAAATCCAAAGCAAAAAAAGGGAACAAAAAACAAAAGAAAAACAACCAAAAAAAACCCCAAAAAATCAACAACAATAAAACTACTAGTGACAATAATAACAAAAACATGACAAGTCAAAAAGGGAACAAAAAATAAACAAAAAACAAGGAAACTACAAGCAACAATGAATCAACAACAATAAAACTGCTAATGCAGCCCAGTCGCACTGCAGTTCATGAAATAGTCACAAAATGTAATGTATTGATTCATGTACATAGACACGAATTTCCCTTTTTTTCCGTGATGGTCAGCACAAAATCAACTCTTGTGTAATCCACAAAATTGTGAACAAGTACAAAGAGCAACAAAACAAACGAGCAACAAAAAAACATCGGACTTTCGCCCAGGAGACCGGTGTTCGTGTCCTGTGTGAAACCAGAAGTCAACGTTGATTTATTTGTCATGTAACTTCCGTACTTAAGTTACGTCATTTCCGGTATTATTTTAACCCAAACCACGATCGGAAATTGACGCGTGTTGCTGCAGTACTACAACTTCCGTGTCCGTCACATGATGCATTTTTCCCATAGACTTATATTGGTAAAGAGACGTCTGTAACTCAGCGGATAATTTTTTTTGAGGTGAATCAACTTCCCAGTATTGAATAGCCCGTATTTAAATCATTAGGTCCTAAAAGTTGTAAAAAGCACTAATAGCTGAATCTAGAGTTATTTCCCTTCCTCCGTTCATGTGAATGAGTCCCAGGCCGAGGACTGGACCGAGGGCTGATACGCGGAGTTAAAGGAAACGCTAGTGCGCCTGCTCTATGGGCCCAATGGATGCGGAAGATCGCCAGAAGATCCGGGTACTTTATCACTCAGAAGTCGAGCCATTTTGACTTCATGCGCCACTGATCAACTTTCATAGGAATGAACGGGAGCCCGCCTCCAACGCTGTATCCAGTTCTCTTAACACATCCATGCAAAAAATACGTTGTTGAAGGTCGTGCTGAGCGTCATGAAATAAAGAGGGAAATTCGTGTCTATGTACACAAATCAAATAGATTAAATTTTGTGACTATTTCATGAACTGCCGTGAGACTGTGTTGGCTAATGACAGAATGACAGAAGTATCCACACCTTAAAAACATTCGATACAGCTCAATAACAACAGCAGCACCATTATAAAACAGTGTACACAGTTGCTGAAATATAAATAAACTAAGACAATTCCTCATCAATGATCATATAATGATAGATTTTGGGATCACACACGGCTTGGAAACAGCTGCTAAACAAAGTCCAACTGTTCTCACACATCATGAGGCGATAAAAGTCACAAAATAAAAGCACAGCTAGGATGAAGAAATACTAAAAGGCTTTTAGCTCTTTACAAAGGAGCGTGTGTTTATAGCAACCATGTTTGGTGAACTAAGGGTTAAGGCATCCTCTTCTACTATCCCACTGTCAATGTGACTTTGGAGATCTGATTATAAAGACTTGTTATGACATCCGACTTGGCCTCATGATGTCTTATGTTCATCTCCCGTGGCTGTATTTAATTAAATGCGCCGCCACATCGCTTCTTCCTGCTCCGTCTCCCTGTGTACATTGTGTGTCCTACATGGTGTCTGTAAACATCGCTCTCTTCTGCTTTTCATGCAGGAGAAAAACCAACGTCTGCTATCATTTCCATGCAGCGGCGGCGATAACACGCATTGCTCTGGAGTTTATTTGCAAGAATATCAATTGTGTTTTTTTTTTTTTTTCCCACATTGTTTTCTACATGCGCTTTCCATTATACACAAAGCAAAGTAATATGTTCCTACCCGGTGGTTTTTGCCACACATGAGACGAGGACATAATGAGTTTTTGTCTGGATACAGTTTTTCTGTCCTTTCCCACAGTATTGCGATGCTGTGTAAAACAATGTTTACCTTATATATCCTTATCCTCCTTATCCTAAATCTTCTGTTTATTTCAATATATTCCCCCACACCATGGAGACATTGTCATTAAAATAAAAAAAAATGCTTTTTTTGTTTTACTTTTTAAAATATGGACCACAAATACATGTCAGACTCATGTTTATCAACCAAATGTTTTTAGTCCTTGTGTGTGCAGCACTTTTTGTAGGTATAAGTCCGGACAGTGAATGAGAAAATCCTGATCAATGTCATCATAAATATCGGAGGGGTGTAATCTATCATGGAGTACTGACACAAAACAGCCGGTATAATTTGCTGCTCTTCATCCTCCAAGTTATGCAATCTTTCAAAACGATGTGCCATGCAAACCACTATTTCACTTTTCACTTACTAGAGCTAGGGGTAAGATTTAAGTTGTTACTCACTGTATGCCTATGGAACTATTTCAGCTGGTGCAACCCTTAAAATTGCAGTAGCATGTAAACTCCCAGCCCGTTCTCATTCCCAGAGCGTCAAATACCGAGGCTTTGTCACGGCCGTTGGCGTTATGTACCGCACCCTTTAGTGTTGGTATGAAATGCACCGGGCGTTCCATTAATTATAATGTAAACCCATCCGCGGCAACAGTAAACGCTCAGAGAAAATGCGCCGGGAGTGTGGTGATGTAGTTTAAAGAGCAAAAAGACACGCGCCGGGCGGGAGGGAAGGGGAGGTGGATGGGTCCAACAAACACAAGGCTTTCATCCAAGAGACTGCTGTTCGTGTCTCGTGCGTTAAGTTTCACTATCACGTTACAATCAGCTGTTCGTCAGCTGTTTTTTCCTAAACCTAACTATAATGGTTTTGATGACACCAAGGGACGTGACGCCAAGGGACGCGACGCCAAGGAACGTGACGCGATGCCAAGGGACGTGACAAAGTGGCGGTATGTGATGAGTTGGGATGAGAACGTGTTGAAACTCTGACCTAAGTTAGAAATTACATTCAACTTAGGCTACGTTTGAACTTATGCATAGCTGCTTTAACCCAGTGCTGAAGTCTCCACTGGTTTCTTGGCAACCTCACCGTGATGACAAGACTCCACAAAGTCTTTATGCTAAGCTAACTGGCTGCTGATTACAGCTTAATATTTAAGGGAGAGACACGAGAATGGTATCAACCTTTGCATGTAACTTTTAGCAAGAAAGGGAATAAATTAACTGTCTTAAACTAGCCTTGTGTCTCTATATTCAACTGGACTTCTTTACTGTCTTTCTAGCTGTCTGAGTTTCTCAGGATTGGTCAGGTAGCTGGAAGAGACTCAACACTGTAAAAGTTATTTTTTTTCTGTAGTGAAGCATGATAAAGATTTGTCTACATAGTGATTCAGGAAAAACAAGATCCTCTTCTACCAATCCACACATTATCAGAAACTTCTATCTCACTGAGTTATATGTGAGCAGTATTTTACACACATAAACACTATTACTTTCCCTGTGCTCCTCTGATATATGTTTGGACATGGAAATGCGATCACTTACAGTCTGTTCCTGCAAACATCAACAGTGAAGATGTTATCCTGTGGCTGCCCTCCCACAGCACAGATAACACAACAATAACTTTCTGCATTGTAAAGGCTATTTTTAGTAGGTTAGAATGACAAAGGACCTTTTAAAAAGACTTTAACAAGGACCATATGAAGGTAAAAATGTTTTATAGACTGAGAAAGATGTACTACTATGTATTCCATGACTTTTTTCTTTTCTTTTTTTCCAGAAAAGATTTTGGAAACGTTTTCAATCTTAAATATAAACTCTGAAATCTGATTGTCTATGTTTTTCTGACTCACGTGCACATGTATATCATCTAGGACCACCAAATTATCACTAGAATATTTGGTGACTGTTTCAACGAAGGACAAAAAAACACAAACAAACTGCAGTTATTCTCCTTGAACAGCAGCCCTTTGAGATCCGTCTAAAGACAACTCCACGTTACACTTAAAATGGCCCTTATCTCTAACCAAGGCCATATGATGCCACAGGGGGACGTACTCTACTACTGCCTGGTGGTTTCATCTGAGGGAAGTTTGTTAAAGTCATCTATCCATGACATGACAAGTCAGACCTCTAGCTGAGGTAGAAATCAAACACCCCCATCTTATCTGCACTTAAAGACCCCCCTCCCTTAACCTCTTTACTTTGATCCTGCTGATGTAAAGGGAAAGTTAAGGGGGAAGTAAAGGTGAATAAGAGGATGAGGGGACTTAAACAGGGTAGTAGAGCTGAAATAAAACGTACTGAAATGGTGAATATGTATTGTATCTGTTACACCTGTGTGGTTAGACAGTCACACAGTTGGCTATTAACATGTTGCCATGGATACGAAGACACCTGAGAAGGACACTAAACCTGATACTCATTAGAAACCACTCTGTTTTGGACCAACAGGAGTGTAAAGGTTAATGTCTGAGGATCAGTATGTACAGCGTTGTATTTTAGGATTACTCTATATGAACCACAGATTATTAAAACAGAATAATGCTGCTGCAGGTAAGGGGAATATAATATTTTAACGGCCTGCTGTATTTTCACTGAGAACCCTAAAAGATAGATTACTTCTAAGCATTTCAACAACAGCCAGCAGAGACGTATTCCCTCATTTCTGCGCATAATTGCCTGAATATCATTAAATATGGCATCACATGAAGTTGCCACTGAAAATATTTGTTTATGTTTGGGTGACAGGTATTAAAATTGAACACATGGGACACCTCAAACCGAGTTCCAGTCAAAACTTTAACCACAGTTTTAAATCAGGGGATGTGGTACATTAAACTGGTAACCATAGCAACACGACTCACTACTATGTGTATACACTCCACGCTACATTAACAGTTTGCTTTACTTCAGCTTTTAAAAAATGTAGGGCTGTAAAAGTTAACGTGATGATAACGTGCTGACGCAAATTTGTTTTAACGCCACTAATTTCTTTAATGCATTAACACAATCGATCTTTCAATCATTTAGGGAGGAATACAAAAGAGGTATTTCTGCGGACTGTAGCCTCAATAGATCAGAGTATAATGCAGCAATAAAGATCAGGTGGTATCACAGAAATGTTTCAGTACAATAAGTTATCTGGCTTTACTGTATGTACAGTGTAATAGATCTACTATTGAATGCAATGGAAAAACTTGATGCATGTGTGTTGTTGAAAGTCATTCTGGGAAGTATTAATCACCGACTAAATTTAAACTACAGTAGATGATTCACTCTCTTTCTGTAAGACAAACATCCCAACAACCCTCAGGAAAACATGCATTTCATCTCTTCCATTGATTGAGTCTGGGACTCACAGACTTCTATTGATGTTTGATGGTATCAGTCATCTAGTTAATCACTGACTACATAGATGATCTATCTTAAAGGGGGCATTCTAGTGATTAAAATTGAACTTCCATAAAGTTGGGGAATCCAAATGATGGGATAAATATCCTGAGTTTTAGTCCCCAGTATGAGTCAGACTCCTGGATCCAACATTTCCCATAATGCATTACCATTTCCCATACTGTTAGACTTCCACTGCCTGGTAAATACCCAAATTTGTAAAACTCCATGCTGTAACCATAGACTGTATATAAGAAATGGACGCATAGTCACCGTGACGTCACCCATTGGTTTGTGAACTAAACTTTTGAAGCCTTGAGTTTGTCATTTTGGCCGTCGCCATCTTGGTTATTTGCAACCAGAAGTGACACGAGAGGGTGGAGCTAGCAATAAGAATAAGACATTTTTAGGCAACCAAAGGGTTATAATTAACTTTCATGAACTGAAAACACAATGTGAAAGGGTTAAAGTTGTAAGACAAAAACAGAGACAATACCCAGACCGAACAACGCCGTGGTAGCGACCTGTCAGTCACAAGGTAGCCGCGCTCTAAAGCATCCCCTGCTTTATGGTCTATTTGACTCTAAATGGGACCATAATTTACTAAATGAACATCATGCTGTAGTAAAGAAGACTTGAAACTAGCGATTGAGACCATAAACTCATGTTTACAATGTTTACTGAGGTAATAAATCAAGTGAGTAGTAGGATCATTTTCTCATAGACGTCTATACAATCAGACTTCTTTTTGCAACCAGAGGAGTCGCCCCCTGCTGGCTATTAGAAAGAATGCAAGTTTAAGGCACTTCCGCATTGGCTGCACTTTTCAGACTCGGAGTTTATCAACTGTTCGTAACACAGTCTTTTAAAGTATATATATAACTTTGTAGTCTCCAAGCCCTAGGTGAAATAAACCTGCTGATATTATCAGGGCTTTTTTTCACATTAGACATTAGAAAGCTCCTCCAGAGCAACAGAAAGACACTATAGAGCTGGTTTCTGAGTCTTCTTAATGAGCAAACTGAACTTCATGAGTAAAATGCCCTTGCAAAATAACTCCTGGTGGTTGGAATATTATCCATTGAGGGTATCTAACAGTTAAAGAGTTTCCAGAGGGTGTGGGAGGTCTGTAAATTTTAAATGGAGTGGCACTTTGGACAGGATAAGTCTACAGCACATAGCTGCATGGCACTGTTAGCACACGATCTGATTAACTGGTAGGTGAAATAACACTGAAATGAAACTATTCTTCATTTTTATAGGGGAACCGCAGGGTTTCCTTCAAGCACCTCTGATGGGTCCCCAGCCTCCACTCTGACAGCCACTGCAGCAGGAGGATGAAACACATCCACCAGATGTGGCAGCAACACACCGACTCCTCTGGCAGTTTAATCCACGCAGACGGATCTAACAGCCACAAAAAGGGTCAGTCCTTTGTGTTAGGTTATCAACACACTGAGCGGGACTAGTGGTTCAACACAATCTCACGGCAGTTCATGAAATAGTCACGAAATTTGATCTATTTCATTCATGTACATAGACACAAATTTCTCTTTTTCAACAACGTATTTTTTGTGCGTTATCCTATGAATGTCCAGCAACACATGACGCACGTGTCAATTTTAGTCTTTTCAAAGTAAAACTACTCAGTTAGGTTTAAGGAAAAGATCAACTTGGTTAGGTTTAGGCAACAAACTACTTCGTTAGGTTTAGGAAAAGATTGACTTGGTTAGGTTTAGGCAACAAAACTACTTAGTTAGGTTTAGGAAAAGATCAACTTGGTTAGGTTTAGGCAACAAACTACTTAGTTAGGTTTAGGAAAAGATTGACTTGGTTAGGTTTAGGCAACAAAACTACTTAGTTAACATTTGGAAAAGATTGCGGTTTGGGTTACAATAACTCCGAAAGTGCTGCAACTTAAGTACGGAAGATACGTGACAAATAAATCAACTTTGACTTCTGGTTTCACACGGGACACAAACAGCGGTCTCCTGAGGGAAAGTCCTTTGCTTTTTGAACCACAAATCCACTCCAACCTCCTCCCTACGCTGCGTTTGCCGCTCTCTATGCTTCCCGGTTCACAGTTACGTGGATTACATACGAATTGATGTGAAATTCATGTCTATGTACAAGAAACAATACTTTCAATTTCGTGACTATATTTCACAAACGGCTGTGCGACTGCCCTGGGCAGTTTAATCCACGCAGACGGATCTAACAGCCACAAAAGGGGTCAGTGCTTTGTGTTAGGTTATCAACACACTGATGGTTTTAGTTGGACCAGGACTCTGCATTAGACTGTAACTGAACACAGGTGGGGTTTCAGCACATGTGACAGCAAGATAAACACACGTTTAAATACTAAAATGAGGAGCTATACACACACTCAGGCCGTAGAGGGTGAGGTGGCATTTTAAAGCACACACCTACCTTTGCTTTCACCCCACATCTGAAAGTAATTCTGCGTCTGTGTGTGTGTGTGTGTGTGGTGGGAGGCCTGCCGGATTCCAGGGCGACCCCCCTCGCCAGGATGGCGGAGGAAAAGGGAAGGAATGGTGGTGGTGGCGGCGGCGGTGGGGAGGGTAGAGGTAGGTAAGCGTTTTGGGAAACGTGGAGGGGAACAGCAATTAAAATCCCCTTTTCTCCGTCCTTTTGATGGAATTCCCGGCGGAGTCGACTCAAAGCGGGATTAATCACCAGCCCTCATCCCCCTGAAACCTACATCCCTCTCTCCCTCTTTTTCTCCTTCTTCACCCTCTTTCTTTCTTTCTTTACAAGTGTGTGTCATTTCCTCATTAATATCCTGGGAAAGGAAATCGAGGGCCCGGCGCAAGGCAATGTAAACTTTTCTTTCTCTTCTCTGCTCAAAGCTTAAATAGTTGAAACTGTAAAGACTCTCTCTGCTCGCTGCAGTAATCTAATCCAAAGATTATCGCTAGATCTGACCTTAATAGACTTTGGTAGCAAAGTTTAAACTTTACAATGATGTGTGTGTGTGTGTGTGAGGTTGTGTGTGTAATGACTTGTGTGCTCACACATGGGCACGGGCCAACCCTCTGACTCTTTCCCTTGTAGCCGAATGGCCTTGTTATCAATGTAAGCCATGCATTGTATTACAACCCATAATTTAGTTTACATTGTGCTTGGGAAAGCACTAAATTACATGGCTCTCTGCTCAAAATGAATAGCCGCCCGCTCCACATTTGAGACAAATGTCTTTGCTTTTGCTACTCGAGGCAGAATTTTTTGCTAACAGTGCTCTGAAACATATAATTTTGTCCCAAAGTCCTGGCTTTTAAAAGCAAAGTACAGTGAAATCTAATAAGCCAAACTTTCAAAAGGGGTTTTTCTCCTGCTCTGTCAAATCGTTATTTAGCTTTTCCCACTCACTTCTGGATAATATTTCTACTTCTCGCACTCATTCCCCTCCATCAGTCTCTTTCTCTAAAACAAACATCCCAACAACCCTCAGGAAAACAGCGGTTGGATGTGCAGGCGTTTCATCACTTCCATTAATTGAGTCTGTGACTCACAGACGTCTATTGATGTTTAACGGTATCAGTCATCTAGTTTTGGCACGAGAAGAAGAGACTATGTTATTACGCAGCTTCAGTTTCTTAATAACTTGCACATTGAGAAAAAACATTTTCATTCCGGGAACACAACGGAGTGAGTTCATAATTTGAAAATATTCTAAATTGTTTAACTCCTGAGATATTCATCAGTAATGTAGGTGTAAACTCAGATAACACACAACGGATTTCGACTTTGTTGCATGGAAAGATTTACATAAATGTTTCCAGTTGTGTGTGAATCATTCTGTGATTAAACTGATCATCTTCTGGGAAGTGAGATTCAAAGGTCAGACCATCAACACCACCCAATAAAAACAAGCCCTTCCTTCCTGTGACCTTTTGTTAAAAGGGTTAAAATCCAGCGTGTCTCCCCACTCTGGTGTTAAGATTGTTGAAGAGACCTGGACAGTTTCTGATCCAATCATCTTCTGCTTTTAAATCAATAAGGAGAGACTGATTAGTTATTAGTATAGAAACAGAGAATGGTTTTGGCAATTAACTTCCATAATGTATAGAAGAAATGCTATGTTGAAAACATCCCAATTTCAGTATTTTTTTTAACTACACCGCTGGATAAATATTGGACTAACTACACGCTAAATTAATCTAACCCAGCAAGTTGGATTGATCATTCAACCCAAGTATTGGTTTATATTAGGGCTGTCAATGCATTAAAATATTTAATTGTGATTAATCACATGATTGTCCATAGTTATTCGTGATTAATTGTAAATTAATTGCACATTTTCTATCTGTTCAAAATGTACCTCAAAGGGAGATTTGTCAAATATTTAATACTCTTATCAACATGGCAGTGGACAAATATGCTGCTTTATGCAAATGTATGTATATATTTATTATTGGAAATCAATTAACAACACAAAACTATGACAAATATTGTCCAGAAACCCTCACAGGTACTGCATTTAGCATAAAAAATATGCTCAAATCATAACATGGCAAACTGCAGCCCAACAGGCAACAACAGCTGTCAGTGTGTCAGTGTGCTGACTCGACTATGACTTGCCCCGAACTGCATGTGATTATCATAAAGTGGGCATGTCTGTAAAGGGGAGACTTGTGGGTACCCATAGAACTCATTTTCATTCACATATCTTGAGGTCAGAGGTCAAGGGGACCACTTTGAAAATGGCCATGCCAGTTTTTCCTCGCCAAAAATTGCTGGTGATCTCGGCCTTTTAATTTAAAAAAAAAAATTTGCTCACGTGGTGGGCCAAATCGAACCTGATGGCAGGCCAATTTTGGCCTGCTGGCCCCACTTTGGGCAGCCCTGCTCTAGATGCTGTCAATCTTCCAGCGATGACCTCTGTTTATGGTGAACAACCATGTAAAGTTAAGTATCTATTGAGGCTCACTGTGTTTTAGCTCATCCCATATGTGGGTTTGAGCTTTGACACCAGACTAATTCTCTCTGTCCCCCCATGTTTCCTGTCTATATCCACTGTAAGATAAAGCTAAAACCTATCAACAAAGAATAACAAATGAGTATGAAAGAGTGCTGCTGTATCCAGACTCTTTCAAACTGCTCCAAAATCCATTTAAATCTCCCGTCATGAGAACTTACTCCATCGGAAATCTGCCTCACCCGCTTCCTCCACTGTGTCTCATTTACTTTCCCAACCGGGCTCTATATCCTCCTCATCCTCCCGTCCATCTCTCAGGCTTGTGTGTGGACGATCCCCTCAGACGCTTGAAATCCTCCCGTCCTTATTCTTTCCTGCTGTGTTCTATATTTTCATCTTTATTTTTTGCTTTATCTGATCACTGCTATCCCTCGTTCAATCTCCTTTATCCCCTCCTCCTCACTCTTTCCATCCCTCCATCCACGTCTCCAATCCCACCTTAGCCTTTCTGCCCCTCGCATTCGATCCAGTTCATCTCCGTGTTTCATGCTCAGGAAGCCCCCCCATCTGGGCGTTCTGTCTCTTTTTTTATCCGTCTCCTCTATCACATCAGGTCTTTTATTTCTAAAGCTCTGCCAACAAACCCGCTTTGTGTGAATTGTTTTACAGATGAAACAAATTACACATTTCATTCCTTCAATCTCGCCATCCGTCCGTTCATCCATCCACGTCTCCTCATTGTTTCACACAACATATTTCCCCGCCTCGACGAGTGCAGGTGCTTTCCATTACGTCCGCACACACACACATATGCACATACAGTACATGCACACAAACTTTGAAGTACATCAGATCCAAACCGCAGGAAGGGAGATGGCGGCTCAGAGATAAGCTAGCAGCGTGGAGCCGTGCATGTTCGCTGTGTGTGTGTTTGTGTGTGTGTGTGTGTGTGTGTGTGTGACCGGCTATGGGAGTCTGACTCCTGGTGAGTTGGTGTTGGCTGTTACCAGCAGGCTGGTGGCTTTGATGTTACGACTTCAGCGTCTCGGCCTCGCTGGAGTAAAAAAAACGGTGGAAACTGCAACTACAACTAGATTTATTTCATTAGAGCTCAGTCTCGTATCTTCGAACAGAAAATTAATTTTAGGAAGTCTAACAACCCAGATAAAATGTATACCTTCTGTGATTTGATTCTTTCAGTGAAAGCTGCACCGATTGTGGCTCCAATCAAACTCTAAATCCTGCAGATATTAGTTTCTCTGGTGATTTATTTGCCCTCACAGACGATCTTGTGTCGTATTAGATTGGATGGTTGAACCAAAAGTAGTCGCAGAGGAACAAGGGTCGAACATCAAACACACACACATGAACACACTCGCCTGGGAGCTGCCCAGTTCAAGTGTAATCTTGTAGTTTTGACCATGGAGCAGCTCCTCTGGAGCAGCTGGGGGGCTCACTGTTTTGCTTCAGGGCGATGAGTTTTTGTTGAAGGAGAAGAGGAAGGTGATGCTTGATATTATGAAGGAGAGGCATCTGGCTTCTTCATTTCCTTTTCCTGGATCTCTGTCCCTCACCTGACTGCTTCTGCTGAGAGTCTGACAGACATGTTATGGGATTCAAAATGATAACTCTCTGCTTTTACCCTCTTCAGCTCTGGATTATTCCCTGTGTCATTCATACTTCTCCCATGTTTCCTCTGTGAATCTGTTGTGTTTCTCTTTCTTCTTATATCTGTCCATCCAGTTCTTTGTATCTTTCATACTCTCACTGAGTTGTCCTAGCTTTAACGTGTGCTTTGTAATATGTTTATTGTCAGTACTGTGATTAAAAAAAAACAAGCTGTACATGTTTCAATAAAGTGGTGTCTCCACATTCAGTGTTGTTATGGTGTCGGTACAGTGTTGGAACAGTACTGGAAGAAGTACGCAGATCTTTTACTTAAGTAAAAGTAGCAACACTACAGTGTAGAAATACTCTGCTACAAGTAAAAGTCATACATTCAAAATCTTACACAAGTAAAAGAACTAAAGTTTTAGCACCAAAATATATTTAAAGTACCAAAAGTATGCACAGTGTAGCTTACATTATATTATTGTAGTATAATTACTGATGCATTAATGTGTACATCACTTAAACATTGAAGCCGGTAAAATTATTAAGTAGCAGAAAATGGAAAGACTCAAGTAAAATACAAGTACCTCAAAATTGTACTAAAGCAGTTCTCAACCTTTTAGACTCGTGACCCCCCAGAAGGTTCAGGTTGGTGTTCCCCTTTGGGTAATTCATATTTTTTGAAATGGGTTTGTATGTATACTCCCGTGTTCTGCAAGGTAAAATTATTATGTTTTGTGAATGGAGTCTGTTGGCTTTGATTGGAGTGATATAACGGCTTCAGTTCCCGTCAGAAAGAGCTGTTTGATGGCTAGGTAATGTGACTATGAACGGGAGCAGAAAAATGTATTTTAGCTACCTAAATAATATCAGTATCAGTCTAATTGTACGCTATATTTTTAATATTTTCAGCACTTTACTTTGCTGAAGCCGTCACATCGCTTTCTTCAAAGCCACCACAACAGACTCCGGTCACAAAAACAGTAATTTTACCTCGTAGAACACAGGAGTTGCTGGTCTACTACTGCATCGATCGGTTAGTTAGTTTGTTTTATTGTTTGACTTTCAGATCCGAACTAACGTGGCGTCCACACAGCAGTACATTACTTAGCTTCCATGCCGGTACTCCTGTCTGCTTCCCCAAACTGGGAGCATGCCGACCGCCATCTAACTTACTGTATGTAACGTTAATACACGGACTATAAGGACACCGTCATCATGCAGAAACCTACGTCAGGTCACGTGGGGTTAAAGTTTTTAGAAGGGCTTGGGAAAATAGCATTTTGATGCTAAAACATAGACCAAAATTTGAATGTTCGGATTTGAATACATAAGGAACACCACTAGGAAGCTACAGAATGATATAAAAACCTCAAAAACAAACAAAATGATGGAAGCACCCTTTAACAGGGAAATAACAGAAACTTGACAACTAAACACACACACGTGCGTTCAGGTATGCACGTCTCACCAGACTGAAAAGCTGCATGTTTGTAATCATATCTTCATAAATGGAGCAGATAGCATCACAGGCGAAGAACTGGGGGTGGAAATGAGATGGTGATAGGGTAATAGCATTACTATAGATCCTGTAACACACACACACACACACACACACACACACACACACACAGGCCTGTGATGGTATTCCCTAGGTGGATCAGGTAACATGCTGTAAATTAGCCAGTGATCCATGCTGGCAGTTAAACAGGGCAGTCAGCTCAGATTTGTGTCAAAGCGTTTCACAAGTGCCCACTTTCATTAAAGGTTTCTCTTCAGAAAAACCTTTTTCCTAATACAATTCTGATACTGATCTAGAACTTAAAAATAAAACGTACATGTTTTGCCCGTAAGCGGCTATTTTCCACGATAGAATTTGAACCACATGATTATTTTAGTTATTGTAAATTATTAAGATCCTATGATAGGAATCTGATATTTTTGAAACCATGAGATTGATATTAATACCAAACTAAATGCTTTGGCAATAGTTATTATAACATTAAGACCTAATTTTAGGTTTTGCTGCTAAATTAAGTTAAGACAGAAATACATTTTCCAGTGTAACACACCCACACATGTGTGCACAAACAAAACATGCACGCACTGACACACAGTCCTTTGCTTTGGCATGGCTTTTATATCCGGCCACGATTTACGTCTGTTTTGATTGGCCCTCAGAGCAGAGGGGTTTGGAGGTGGCGAAGAGGAATGTGTCCACACACCACACACACACACACACACACACACACACACACACACACACGATTTATTTTCGCATCACTTTCATATCTCTAAAAACACACCACCACCCGCACCTCGCAAAAACAGACCCTGTCTTTCTCTTTCCATGCAACACACTCAGACAAAAACACATCCGTTAACTTTCATATCTTAAACTAAAACACACACATACGCTGACACACAGACGGACACATAGCAGGCAGGAATGTGTTGTTGTTACGGTGGAGCTGTGGAGCTGCTCAGTACTCAGCACCTCCACATCGATAAGACTTCAGCTATCTGATAGAGAGAAGAATGTAGACAGACAGACAGAAAGGAAAGTACAGAGATGGATGGAGGGAGGACAGACGGGGAGGACGTGCAGGAGGAGACAGAGACAGGAAGTTAAAAGACAGGACAGTATATTCAGATTTCACACTTTGAACTCATGGACCGTGTTAACTTTTGCAGGAAAGTCAGTCATTTTGTCCAACTTTTAGATGTTTTTGAAAACAAATATATATTTTTATTTCCCAGATATTTCCTCAGCTTTCCCTCTCTGAATAAATGCAGTTAGAGGCAATAAGTTGCAGGATGAAACGCATAATTAATAAGTGAATTACATTAGTAAACAGAGTCTGACTGTTGCAACATTATTACACCAATATTTTCAGTTTTTATGGCAAAAGCACGCATTTTTAAAATCATATCCCATACAAAAATTGACTACCCCGTTTTCAAACATTGGTGAATTCATATATTTGTCAAATATACAATTTTGGGCAGTGGGCAACTCCAGGGTCTGAAAACTGAAGCCAATGCTGAAGTGCCTTAAACTTGCATTCTTCCTAATAGCCAGCAGGGGGCGACTCCTCTGGTTGCAAAAAGAAGTCTGATTGTATTGAAGTCTATGAGAAAATTAGCCTACTTCTCACTTGATTTATTACCTCAGTAAACATTGTAAACATGAGTTTATGGTCTCAATCGCTAGTTTCAAGTCTTCTTCAATACAGCATGATGTTCATTTAGTAAATTATGGTCCCATTTAGAGTCAAATAGACCATAAAGCAGGGGATGCTTTAGGGCGTGGCTACCTTGTGATTGACAGGTCGCTACCACGGCGTTGTTCGGTCTGGGAGTTGTCCGGTCTGGGAGTTGTCCGTGTTTTCGTTACAACTTTTAACCCTTGCCTAAAAATATCTTATTCAGCATTTGGTTGTACTTAGCTCCACCCTCTCGTGTCACTTCTGGTTGCAAAAAAACCAAGATGGCGAGGCTTCAAAACGGCTTCAAAACGGCAGTCCACAAACCAATGGCCGACGTCACGTTGACTACATCCACTTCTTATATACAGTTTATGGTTTTGGGTCAAAAGTCAAAAAATGTTTAGTCCACATGGACTCTTCATACACATAACAATAATTTATTTTATTTCATTTTCATTTTACCTTTATTTTACCAGGAAGTCCCATTGAGATCAAAAATTTCTTTTACAAGCGAGACCTGTCCAAGGTAGCAGCCATACAAAATACAATAAAATACATCATGATATACAATAATATACATAGAACAGCTGTTTAACACAGTGGCCTCTCAAGAAAAACAACCACATGATGCCATTGAATTCATCAATGGATATGAATGTTTCTAATTTAAGTCTATTTGTAAATTATTCCATGTTCCAGGTGCACAGATCTGTCAAAGCCAGTAAAAACAAACAAACTGCCTCTTAAATCAGATTCCTTTTGAATAAATCTGGAATTTGGGGACTTTTACTCACTCATCTGTTGCAAAAGAATTTACTTGGAAATTTCACAAACTCATGAGGGGGGGAAATTACCAAATCATTTCATGCTGAAAAATCGATTCTGGCGTCCTTTAACACATGACCCACAGACAGAAAACGCACTTGAAGCTCCACGTGTGAGATCTGTCTAATAAAACAAAATAAACAAAGAGAAAAAGAAGAGAAAGAAAGGAGACAAAAGTTGTGAAATCTTGACTTTGTTTTGGAAGCAGGCAGCTCGCCGGTTCTCTGTCAGCTGTCACCTGGTTATTTATAGACCTTATTAGACATCTGGCTTCCAATCAGTCTCCAGTCTCCTTTTACAATTTATCCTTTCATCCCTCTTTCCTCCTCTCCCTCCATTTGTATCACCACCTTTGACCTTTCCTTGTTAGGGAGGAAAAGGAAGAGGTTAACCTCTGCACTGAATACACACACACTCACACATACACACACATACTATCTCAGTGTCCTACAGGCTTTACCGAGGTTCCCCCCAAATCTACATCTGGATAATTAGCTTTCACCTCAAATTAACAGAAGACGACACAGATTAATACAAATGGGCTCTCTTCTAATTGTTGGGTTAATTGAGGGCAGTGGACAATGATATCATATTTCTTACATACATACATAGATCATTGCCTATAGCAGAAGTTCCATTAAATTGTCCCTATAATCTCTGGAACAGTTATATATTCATATTAAAACTGCTCAGACTACATGGAGAAGCTGACACATCGTTTAAGACTGCAAGAAACACAGATGGAAGACAAGTGGGAGAAATGGACGTTGTTCAAAAACCAAAACAGCGATGAAGACGGCAGAAAGGACAACTGATTGAGTTGGAATTGACTTGAGAAGTATGGAATAATGGAAGTGTAACTCCCAAACATGAGTCCTGTTTGTATTGTTCCCTTTGTTTGTGGGTCTGATGTGTACAGGCCCATATGTTGTTGATGTGTATAACCTTGAAAAACACCAATAAAAACTAAAGTGGAAAAAAAAAACTGCTCAGACTACAGAATCATTTAAATCGCTGTTGAAGACCCACTTAACTTGACTTACGGTATCATCATACGTGTTGTAAAACTAGCATAGCAACTGCGGGATTAATTTGAGCATATTCGATGAAGGCGTGGAAGAGTACACTGTCAGGGCGAGATGAGACACACATAGACACTCTATTGTTTTAAATAGAGTGTAACTTCAGCATATTATCCGCCTTTTTTGTCGATTTGACCACACACTCTTTCGTTTACTCAGCTCTGTGTTTTTTTCCTGTCAGACAAAGGATTGTAAAAGCAGTTATCAGGGACCGTGTGTGTGTGTCTGTGTGTTTAGCAGGTTTTTCTAGCGATTGGGGCAACCACTGTCAGTGTGAACAGAAATGTTTCACTTGGGTATCTGCCATTCAGATCAACCTTCATATATCTCTCTTTCTCACTTCCTCTTCTGTCCGTCTGTCTCTCTTTTCTCTCCCTCAGACTTTAAACCACTCATTGAAACTACATTAAACTGATGCGACGATCAAAACATTAATAAAAATGCCAAAAAGAACAAGAAATAACTTTTATTTCAGTCCTAGAGCAGCATTTCAATTCACTATTCATGAAGAAGAATTATCCAAAAATGACTTGTAATTACAAATAGTGAGTAATATTCATCTTTTAAACTGGCTGTTACAGACACACACACCCTCACACACACAGATCCGTTTCCTGTCTGTAGATAAATGCTGTTGTGTCTGTCAGTAAATAGCTTAGAGCTGAGGTATAGCACAAGCCTGAAACACACACTCACACACACACAGAGAGGGTCAGCTGTGCAGATGTGCTGCGACTCAATCAGGAGTTTAATCACAGAGGTTAGAGTTTAATGACTTATTATTACTGAACCCTAAATCACACAAACACACGGCCGGCCGGTCATTAATACACAGTGTGTACTGTATATGTGTTCAAGACCTGCAGCCTGTAACAAATAGCTCTACAGAACTGTACTGCGTGGCTTTCTGAATTGTTCCCAGGTTTTAAAAGCTGTGTGTTTGAGGAGACGTTAAAGGGTCAGTTCACCCAAATCACACGTGGCATATGCAAGTATTTTTAGCTTTTATCAGAATCAGAATCAGTTTTTATTCGCCAAGTACATACATACAAGGAAATTTGACTCCGGATTTATGCATCTCTCTAAGTGTACTTACACAGAAATAGTAAAAACAGCTAGGGACAAGGACAACAAAGCTGGACAAATAAAGGTGAGGAATAGACAGGACTGTTATGTACACAAGTAGTGGGAAAAA